>VNKC01004947.1:0-38748 GCA_008042775.1 Drosophila pectinifera
GAAATTAGGGTAAAAAACTACCGATTTAGGGACCCAAAAATTCGGATATGTGATGTCTTCTGGAGAGCATATTGTGGCCAAAAATGGGTTGACGGCCAAGTGCCGCATATCTTTGGATTCGCCACTAAAACCTTATTTAATTAAGCAATGATTTTTTTCTTAACTCTGATTGGTCCAAGAAATTAGGGTAAAAAACTACCGATTTAGGGACCCAAAAATTCGGATATGTGATGTCTTCTGGAGAGCATATTGTGGCCAAAAATGGGTTGACGGCCAAGTGCCGCATATCTTTGGATTCGCCACTAAAACCTTATTTAATTAAGCAATGATTTTTTTCTTAACTCTGATTGGTCCAAGAAATTAGGGTAAAAAACTACCGACTTAGGGACCCAAAAATTCTCTTCTGGAGAGCATATTTTGGCCCAAAATGGAATGACAGCCAAATGCCATATATATTCCGAATCGCTGTTTTCAAGGCTGTTTTGGCCAAGTTATGGTTATTCTTAATTTAGCTTTGTCCAAAAATTAGAACATAAAAATGACGATTTAAGGACCCAAAAATCCGCATACTTGCTGTCTTCTGGAGAGCATATTTTGGCTCAAAATGAAGTAACAGCCAAAAGCCATATATATTCCGAATCGCTGCTTTCAAGGCTGTTTTGGCCAAGTTATGGTTATTCTTAATTTAGCTTTGTCCAAAAATTAGGACATAAAAATGACGATTTAAGGACCCAAAATTCCGCATACTTGCGGTCTTCTGGAGAGCATATTTTGGCCAAAAATAGAATGACACCTAAAAGATATATATATTCCGAATCGCTGTTTTCAAGGCTGTTTTGGGAAAGCTATGGTTATTCTTAATTTGGCTTTGTCCAAAAATTAGGACATAAAAGCGACGATTTAAGGACATAAAAATGCGCATACTTACGGTCTTCTGGAGATAATATATTGGCCAAAAATGGAATGACAGCTAAAAGATATATATATTCCGAATCGCTGTTTTCAAGGCTGTTTTGGCAAAGTTATGGTTATTCTTAATTTGGCTTTGTCCAAAAATTAGGACATTAAAATGACGATTTAAGAACCCAAAAATCCGCATACCTAATAATAAAATATTCAAAAAACAAAATTGAATAAAAAAAAATAAAGATAAACAAATTAACAAATGTTTTTTACATAGCAGTATACCTCGACATCCATCATACATAGTTTTTACCTATGCAGCGGCGACCCCGAGCGATGAAATCGAAAAGCTTCAACTTTCCAAATTTAACCACAGCTCTACATGGAGCGCTAGTGGCTTACAGATATCGTACATGTGATTTTACACTAGCTTACATGGCTAGTTAAGGCTGTTTTGGCCAAGTTATGGTTATTTCTAATTAAGCTTTGTCGAAAAATTAGAACATATATATATTACGAATCGCTGTTTTCCAGGCTGTTTGGCCAAGTTATGGTTATTCTTAATTTGGCTTTGTCCAAAAATTAGGACATAAAAATGACGCTTTAAGGACCCAAAAATACGCATACTTCTGGTCTTCTGGAGAGCATATTATGGCCAAAAATGGGTTGACAGCCAAATGCCGCATATCTTTCGATTCGCCACTAAAATCTTATTTAATTAAGCAATGATTTTTTTCTTAACTCTGATTGGTCCAAGAAATTAGGGTAAAAAACTACCGATTTAAGGACCCAAAAATTCGGATATGTGATGTCTTCTGGAGAGCATATTGTGGCCAAAAATGGAATGTCGCCCAAATGCCGTATATATTCCGATTCGCCATTAAAATTACAATTATTTAACAATAAAATACTTCACAAAAATTGAAATAAAATTTTTTGCCAATTTTTCAAAATTTGATAAGGGGTTACATCATTAAAATTGTCAAAAATTGACAAAAAATTTATTTGTTGTTATGTCCAAACTAAGTATGCAGATTAATTAACCAATTAAAAACTAACATGGAAAAGCTTTCCGAACTGAAATTAAGGCAGTTTTGGCTTAGTTATGGTTATTTTAAGTCTGGCTTGTCCCAAAAATTTGGGTATTACATTGCCGACTCAAAAATGTGTATATTTAAGGGGTTTTCGAGAGCAACGGTTAAGACCGTAAATAATGCAATTACCAAATCGAATTCTTTATCCTATCAAACGAACCGAAATAGATTGGGATGCGTGCGTTTCCAGTAAGAGTTAGAACTGAAGACATGTTTCACCTGTGGAAATTCGTGATTTTATTAGGTAACAAAGGTCACTTGTCCAAACGCTATCGACTATCTCCCTTTGTCAGGCTTTTCATATCAAACCCTGAACGCGTTCTACGAGGAAGAGGAGGAACCGAATTGCTTCTCCGTGGTTGACGAGACGTGTCCCAATGAAAACATCACCTTTTGGCTATACACGTAAGCGTGAAGTAAACCTCCCTAGGTTGACCGCCTTGTACCATCTGTCTCTACAGCAAAAATATCGTGGAAGGAAGATAATTGTTTATGGACAACCTGGCCGATGCAGGATTTGAGCCCCGCAAACCGCTAAAGGTGCTAATTCATGGATTCAATGGTCACCGTGACAGTTCGCCCAACATCCAACTGCGAGCCCTGCTTACCTCTATGAACTTTCACGTGATCTCTCCGGACTTTCGGAACCTGGCCAAGGAACCGTGCTACTCGCAGGCTGTGAGAAATGCCAGGTTCGTGGGCCTCTGCCTGGCTAACTTGCTGGCAAATCTTATTGACGAACGTCTGGTGGCCGAAGAGGATCTGCACTTGATCGGATTTGGACTGGGAGCCCATATTGCCGGGTTTGCCGGCAACATTATGCCCAAACACTATCCTCTACGGCACATCACCGGCCTCAACCCGGCCAAGCCGTTATACCTGGTCAACGATACGACCGAGAAACTGGATCCCAGTGATGCCAAATTCGTGGACGTCGTGCACACGGATGTGATGATGCTTGGCCTACTCGAGACAGTGGGCCACGTGGACTTCTACGTGAACATGGGCGTCAGCCAGCCCAACTGTGGGCCTCCAAACCAAAGTGAGTCTCTCTGAAATATTGAATCTGAAATGAGCGTAAGTCACCTCTCCAGTGTCTACCCACTACTGCAACCACATGCGATCCGTAACCTACTACGCCGAGTCCATCATGACGCCTTCAGGATTCTTCGGTTTCGGCTGTCCCAGCTTCGTCAGTTTTGGGACGGGAGCCTGCGTCCCCAGTGATGATGTGGAACTGATGGGCCTCTACACAATATTCGGGTTGGTACAGCTACCCATTTCTAGCCACAATTATTTTAATTTAATTTGATTACAGGGCCAGGGGCAGGTACTTTATGGGAACCAATCAACTGTCACCTTATGCCATGGGAAGGAACTTCTCGAATCTAAACCGCGATCTTAAGGGGAAGACTTTTGTAAACAATGACCTAATCGATACTTTTATCACTAGACCCTAATCTAGATGGAGTATGGACAGTGAAAAGGGTGTTAAATAAAGCATTATATTCCATATAAAATAAATAAATAAAATAAATACAAGGGAGGTAATAGTCAGTGCTCTCAGGAATTTTGAGTTATGAGAGCTCGGCAGTGTATAAGGTGAGAAGCAGGTGAGTTCGGCTCTCCGACGCAATCAACAGGAGGAGCACCACCACCTCCACGACAGCCATGTCAACAACTCGTTGGGCCAGATGACAGATGCCAAGAAAGAGGTGCCGCTACTCACAGTACTCAGTAGTGAATGTTTATAAATATATATAAAGAGAACTATATAGAAAGCAATTTCACGCGCCTCTAGTTTCCATTTGAATCGAAACATAATGGAATTTTCGGTTGCGAGGGGCGGCTAGCGAAACTAAGGCGAAACTAACGCGAAACTAGCGGAGCCGACCAAACAAGTGTTTGCATTCCGTCGCTACGAAGCGACGACAGCCGAGGATGCAAATCAAAGCAGGCGACCGAGTTTGATCGATAAAAGTCAAACGAAAACGACTGTTGGGCGCTCCTAACTTTTCGGGCTAATCAGAACGTTGCGCCTTGCCAGCGATTAGTAAGTAGTTGAATCTTACACAGAGCGCTAAGGATAAGGAAAGCGATCAACATGGAGGAGCTGCAGGACGCCAGCATCCACCACATGACCGCCAAGGTAATCGCGGCCATCAAGAACACCAAGTGCTATGAACCCATCTACAAGGAGCTGCAGCGCCTTGTCTGCAATCCGAGCGTGGACACCCATGACATGCGCAACACCCTCGAGGACGCCATCAAGGGCGCCGGCCTGGAGACCGAGATCCGGAACATCGTCTACAACCTGGTCCGTAGCCGGCTCTCCAAGGTCGATGACAAGACTCTCACCAATAAGCAGACATCGGTGGGTATTCGGGAACACTGTAAATAGGATTTACATTTGTTTCAATATTCCGTAATTACAATTAAGGTGTTAGAGTGTGCTTAGCTATTTCCATCGTTTCTAGCCAATTTCCTATAGAGAAGTTGCTTATTTCATTTCTTGTTATTAAAAGTTACCTTAAGCAAGCATTACTTATTATTACATTACATTATTGAAGCATTACCAAATTAGTGTTATGACAATGGAGGCTGCAAAGTGCTCAAAGTCTATATTGGCTCTCCAAGTGAGAGACACAAAAGTATATAAACCAGTTGCTTCACAGAAACCCACCGTTAGTGATCCACTTGGCTACCTGAAACGGGCCGGTGTCCTCTGGGATCGAAGGGTCCGGAAGAGTCTGAACGCCATGTGTACCGAGCTAAAGGTCCCACTGCATGGACAGCCCAGGATCAGCGCCGACCGCGAGGACTTCATGGCCAAGTGGAATGAGCTGAGCAACTACAACATGGGTGGGTATCTTCCAGGTGCTGACCCCCACGTCTCACTCACCACAGTGCAATCCCTAGATCTGGCCAACTACAGGCCCGTCTACGCCCCGAAGGATCTCCTGGAGGTACTGCTCTCGCTGAAGGGACCCGCCAAGACCACCGAAAATACAGAGTAAGTAGGGTTGAGTCATTACTATCCCATTAGCTGTACCTGTTCTTGTTTAGCCAAATCCCCCAGTGGGAGTTCTCCCACATCGCCTTGCCCGTGAAGAATCTCTTCGAGCTGCGCGGCCATTATGCCGATCTACTCCGGAGTGATAGCTATCTGGGGGTGCCGGATCTCACGGTTCAATGCCAGCGGATTCTGGAGGGCAGGCATGCGCCAATGTGCCAGCAGTTCCTCAAGAAGGGTTGTACCCCGGCTCCGTATCGGGGAGCTCTCTGGGCAGCCGTGCTGGACAGCAAGCTGCACGACTATGTAAGATATATAAGCTTTCTGGATTATGGAAGGCATAACACAGAGAGACATTACCCACAGGACATCGAGTACTGGCAGAAGCTGCGGAATGCTGTTTGGACCACGGATCACATCGTGGACAAGCTGGTCTTCAAGGACATCCAGCTGACGGCCTCCAACGACGATCAGTACTTTGTGTTCGAGGACGTGCTCTACCAAGTGCTGCTCTGCTTTTCCCGTGACACGGACATCGGTAGCTGCGTGGAGTACGAGGCTTTCCCGGTGAAGGGCAAGACTTACGAAGGTCCGCCGTCGGGCGTGGTGCCCTTCCACGGCATCTGCATGTTCGCCGCCCCCTTCTGCTACCTGTACGACTCGCCGGTGAACCTGTACTACACCTTCCGCGCCTTCTACATCCGCTACTGCCACCGCCTGACCACGATCAATACCCACCCGCAGGGCATCGTCAGCCTGTGCCTGCTCTTCGAGAAGCTGCTGCAGACATACGAGCCGCAGCTGTGGTCACACTTCCGGGAGCTCCAGATCCAGCCGTAAGTAATGTGGCGGAGTACGGAGAACTCCTACCTATTTCATACCAACCCATCACACCGTCCTTGCAGCCTGCGGGTCGTCTTCAAATGGCTAATGCGCGCCTTTTCAGGGCATCTGCCTCCCGATCAACTGCTGGTTCTCTGGGACCTGGTAGGTACCTCTATAATATTGGGATTTTTCAACCCAGATCATAGCCCCTACTAACTCCTCATGCCTTCTTTAGATACTGGGCTTCGACAGCCTGGAGATTTTGCCCCTCTTCGCCATCATCATCTTAAGCTTCCGGAAGGAGAGCATCATGCAGGTGGCCTCGCTGGACAACATCGAGGCCATTCTGGCGGATCTGTCTTCCATTAAGGTGCTACCTCTTGTGCAACTAGCCCTGAGTCGGGACTGAGGAACGAAACGAATTAAAGGGGGTTTATGGAGAATCGTTACAAAATTAAAGTATTATTTCCATATATATTTAGGTAATAAATTTAACCAAGCTGTAAGAGGTGTTTCCTTTTGTAGTTGGGGGAGTTGCAGATGTGATGGTACTCGTATTTCCAGTTCGCCATGTCATAGAGATCTACTTGCGCTCTATAAAGTCGAGCCAAACGCCCCCCTTAAGAGCAGCCATAAAGTAGGTATCGTCGAGGTAATTGTCGGTGCGAGTCTTTGGATTAACCTTGATATCGAAGTTGCGCACGATCTCCACCAGACCTGCTTTAAGTTGGGTGAGTGCGAACCTCATGCCTGCAAATGGAGGTGGATTATTAAAGATTTCGGATTCCATTAAGCCACGTTACCCACCTGGACAAATGCGAGGTCCATCGCCAAAGCCAAAGTAGACGCCTTGATCTCTGTACTTCCTGGATCCCCCGTTAACTTCTAGGAATCGTTCTGGCTTGAATGCCTGCGGATCTTCAAAGTACTGAGGATCATGCTGGAAAGCGGTAGATGGAATGATGACCACATCTCCGGGATGCACCGTCAGGGTCACGCCATTTTTGTTCACAAACTCGTGCCGCTCAGTTACCAGCTTGCGACCGGCCAGGAGAGGTGGGAAAATTCGTATCGATTCTGGAAGAAAGTATTCTACTGAAGACAGGATTCAGTGACCGACCTGAGGATAACTAACCATGGATGCAGGCCTCGAGGAAGGGCAGCTCACTCAACTGCTCAAAGGTCAGCTCTCCGGTGCCGATTTCCTCCCTCAAGCGTTGCTGCTCCTTGGGATTGCGACCCAACAGGAGCAGAGCATGGGTCAGAACCTGGGCCGTAGTCTCAAAACCATCCGAAAGGAAGGTCATGGTATGGAACGTCAGATCCTCCGAGTCCAGTCCCTTTTTCTCCTGCAACTGCAGCATATAGTTGAGGAAGTCATCGCGCTTCTGCACCGGATTCTCTCGCCTCAACTGAACGCACTTCTTCATCAGATCGGAGAAGAACTCCTGGACGTCCTTTTTGAATACGCCAACGGCAAAGTACTTGCGGATTGGAGGCCATAGGTTCGATGCCACTGTGTAGAAAATAAATCCGAAGGACTGCTCAAAAGCACGCTTGATCATTCCCATCATGGGAGTGGGATTGTCCGTGAAGCTCTGCGCAGAGATGCCCAGGACGCAGTCCGACACGACTTCGGTGGTGAAGCACAGGCACACATCCTTGGCATTGAGTCCCTCAGAGGTGGCCATGCGCTGCTGACGCCTGATGAAGTCCACCAGCTTTGTGCACACGTTCTGGGACACCGGATAGACAGCCTTGACCTTTTGGAGTAGGTTAGAGGAAAGGTGATTAGAGTAAATGGTTTCTGCTTTTTGACTGGAGTGGTACTGATAAGGCAGCAATGCCTCTTATCGGTGCGCAATATAAATTATTTCTTTGCCATACAGTCTGTATGTATTTGTGCTCTATCACCAAATAGACGATGCCTTATCAATACGAGATTTCTGCCTAATATAGGGCCTTAAATTAGTTCAAATTTATGTTTCCACTCCTTACTCACCCTGTTGGCCGAGAGACCGGGTGTGACCTCGGCACGCCTCTCCTTCCAAGCCTCGCCCGTCAACACGAAGGGATTGTTGGCCAGGATCTTGTCCACCTTCGTGTTGGTCTGTCATCAAACTCGGATTAGATCTCCTTCAGAGACGAGGTTAATCAGCTACAACTTACGAACTTGGACATCTCGTTGTCGTGGAAACTACGGAATTCAGTGACATATATCTGGTGTGCGTACTCAGGACTCAGGACCAGGAGCTGGGGCATTCGAGTGCTAAACACTCCCACGAGGCTATCCGTGTGCTTGTACTGCCTGCAATTCTGAGTTGTAACTAAAAGTTAGTTAGTTCAGGGACAGTAACTTACTCGTAGATATCGTTGATGTCGTAGACCACGTTCCGCTTCTGGGTGAATATGCTGGGAAAACTGCCCATAAACGGCCAGGACTTGGCCGTAGGGATGCCCCGCTTCTTCCAGTAGTTGAAGTTCCATGTCAGGAAAACGTAGATCAAGGCCAAGAGGGCGACCAGCAGGAAGAGGGCGGTGGTAAGCGGACACATGGCACAACCGTTCGTCCACGCGGATGGAAGCCGACTGAAGCTGGACTGAGCTCCCTCAGTGATTTCAATTGAACTTGATGTCAGTCAAGTGGGGAGCTGGGCGGACTCGCCTAGTAAACAATTTGATTCAATTGCCTGCGCCGCACTCATAAAATGCTTCCCATGAAGAGCTCTGCCTGGGTTCCATTTGGCGATAAGACCCGCTTATATTATCAAGATCAAGGGCCAAAGACTTGCCTATTTCTAGGCCACAGCAGATGGGCAAACTAAAGGTGATATAAATAATAATTAAAGTACTAATACGAGCGAAAAAAAATATAAACGCGCTAACAGCAAATACTTCAAGTTAATGAAACTTAACTTACCATGTTTTTGTTTATGAATTCCGTGGGGAATGTATTATTCCAGGCAGGTAACCTTCTGCACTCCTACTATTCTGTCACACACATCAATCACATTTATATGCATTATTTATCCATTGTTCTCTCTTGCTCTTACTGATAGATATCGCCATAGTCGTAGGCGATGCTCTGGGAATGCTGTCAACGAATGGCCGCGCCTTTCTGATTCTGCGCAGCGGACACATCGCACAACCGACTGCAAGGAGAGACGGGAGCTAACTGAACCGGGGAGGCGCTCAATTGAGCCTATATTAATAAACCCACAACCAAAAAAAATGCACTCTCTTGCACTCTCTTGCAATCCTCTCTCCTCTCAATCCTTAAAAATCATAAGCAGCACTTGTAATCAAGAGCTCTCTCCTGGATCAAGAGAGCGATAAGAACCAGCCTCTTTATAGTTATGTTTTTACTATTTACTATTATTAGTATATTACTATTTATTATTATATATTATTATATTATTAAAATTATATTATATTATTAAAACGATTTTAATTATTTTTCAGAGGAAACTCCTCAACATACCCTATCTTTAGTGATCTTAGTTTGCCATGTCTCTTTTTGTGAAGCGATTGTCCCTTATAATCAAATTGATACGTCCAAGCGTTCATTTATTATCCAAAAACAAAAATCAACTCAACCTTGAATTATTGTCCACGATGGACCACATTTATATAATATACCAGAAACAGTTTATTCATTAAATTCTTACAAATCTCAAGATCACATAATTTCCAGATTCAAATCGGATATATATACCCCGAGGATAAGGGCTCTACATGCTTTCCATTTGTAAAATAAGTTTCTACATTATTTTCTTAGCCGAGACTTGACCCGTCACTTGTATACAGAGAGACTTGAAATAACAGCAAAAGCGGTGTCGAGCGACCAAACGTGTTCGAAGTCGAACGCCGTTCGAGTTCGACGTTCGCTTCGGTCCAAAGCTATGGCCGAATCCGTCGCCAGTAGCTTATGTTTACAACTATTATCTCAGTTTTCTAAAAATATATACCATTTATATATGTACTCATTAAAACTTCCATAACTTCCTTAGTTCCTACACTTTGACAGCCTGTAGATCCTGCCACTCCTCGCCATCACTAGCTTGACCTTTCGGATGGAAAAAACAAGACCCTTTGAGGGATCTCTCTTCTGTCATAAAAGATCATAAGGTCCAAGAGTGCTCAGAGTCCCTTAGATAATTTCGTCAATGAGTATTAGTTTCTAGTTTCTCTGAGCGAAGAGAAAATAAGGTATTCCCTGCAGGTTATAAGTTTACGCAGAAGTATATAGTAAATATATTTTTGATCAGCTTCAACAGCCGACACGAGCGCCAGTGAAATGTCTGAAGCTTGCCAGTCGAGGCGGCTTTAATGATTTAATTAGAACTTGAATCTTATAATAAAACTCTGATAAGAATGGACACATCAACAACACTCTATCCATATTATTTTTAATTTTTCTTTAATAATCATAATGCATATAAAGGTACAGTTGTTCACAAGAAAGGAAATCTTAAAATGCTACATAAATTATATTAACTGGATAACGGCGCTCATTGCTTTATAATAACCAGATAGAAGCAGCAAATTACACAAATTTAACATTTAAATCAAACTTAATTAGATACATAATAAGTCGCATATTCTAATAAATAAATGTATGTATTTTCTCAATAATTGCTCAGGCGTTAAATAATAAAAAATGGTAATAAACAAGTTGGATAAGTATAAGGCAAAGGTATAATTAGTTTTATCAAAAAATATTAACAACAAAATAGGTTACTTTTTACTGGATGGACTAAAGCCACTTGTCTATATATGCAAATTGCATTTTTACGATTTTTTTAAAGGATTTTCTTTTTTTGTTTTTCATTTCATATTTTTGTATACGCATTTTACAGATATTCTCTTTATATAGAAAATTTGTTGGTTGGTTTAGCACCGGCATAGGACACTTGCTTCGTTTTGTTCAATGCTCGCGGCACACACGTTAGCCATTTCTAGAGAGGATGGCCTGGATTGATCACTGTCTATGGTAATTTGGAAATGAGTATCAGGAATGCTTGAAATGTCTGGCCACCATTTGCCGAGTTGGAGTTCAAGGATTAGAAATGTTTCTTCAGTGACCTGTGGCGGGTCTACTGAGGTGTTTTTCCTTTCTTACCCCTGACCGTGGAAGAGAGCTTGGCCAGGGGCTGAATTATCCTTTGGCAAGGTGACTGATGGGCCCGGAGAATTCCAAACATACACCAATGAAGCTCATCAGCTGCAACGCCTTGAATTTGGGAGAAAGGCGAAGCCACAAACGAGGGACATCGATGGGCGCATAGTTCTCCGGACGATTGGTCTATGTGGGTCATGATTTGTCTTGGGATTCTGTTCAACACTCCAGCCAATTGATAGCAGCAAGGATGTTTGTGCTCGGGTCCTGCAAAAATGTTCCACGAAATTTGCAGGGCTCTGAGCCCAGTTCCCTGCTGCCATCGATCTTTCTGTTTGGAAATGGCTAACGTGCGTCGATGAGTAAAATTTTCGTGTGCGTATTTTGATTTCGTTTTAGCTTAGTTATTTTTATATACAAAATGTTGGGGTCTCTTTATATAGTTTCTTGGGATCATATACGTGGGTATAGTTATATGAATATATAAATTGTTTGCTGTGCAAATATATATGTATAATGTATATATCGTTTTACAAAAGGGTTCGTTAGTTGTCGTTTAGTATCTTGAATATATGGTTCATAATTCTCTTCATAGTGTGTTTCACATAGTGTTTCTGTTTCTGTTTCTTGTTCGGCTCGTCGAGTCTGTTCAGTTGGGTTATGTACAAATTAATTTTGCTTTATTAATGCCTCTAGCTATCAAATCATTATAAAATTACATACAATTACAAAATGTGCTTAACTACACACACAAATGTACAACGCTTTCATTTCATTTCATTCTCAATTTTTTCCACGCACCCGAGTGCGATCGTTTTTTACAGGAATTTAGCTTACAAAAAGGCATCTCTTATACTGTGGTCAGTTAACTCTTGATTTTAGTGTTAATGTCAGGGGTTTGAACTGTCACCGCACTAATCCAAAGGCAGCTCGGCAGGAGGAGCCTAGGTTGGCGGCGGTCCGTGGGGATACGACAACATGGGCTCCAGGCTGCGGGCAAAGGTGTTGGAGAACATACAGGTGTAGTCCTCACCTTGGGGCACCAGAGTGGCCACACCTAAAAGCAGCAGCATGAGCGCCTGAATGGGCAGGGAGGCACGGGCAACGCGGCCTAGGAATCGGGCACTGCGCGCCAGCACCGTGGTATTGATGACATCGCCATCGGCAGCATCGACGCCATCGGTGTTGCTATGGATGCGAAAAGGAAGATTAATTAAGGGACGATATAAAAAAGGAGTGAAAACATGCAACTACAGAGGGCTAACTGTGTGCTCTTATGGTTTTTTTTTTTACTATAAAGTGCACTTGTTGCTTAAAATAAAAAGTAAATAAAACTACGATGCATGTGTCAACTTAAATCAATTTCTATATAGATATTTACTTTGCATTTTCTGTGTTGGGTGCGGCGGCCTGCATGGAAGAGGTTGATAATGTAGTATTATCCAAAAGCTAGATTTGCCACAAAGAAAGAAGGAAAAGAAAAACGAAAACAAATTATAAACAATACAAAATCATAAGGGTTTCTGTTCACAATTTCTCCACGACTCTTCTCTCGCTCGTTGAACTGCCAATCGGTTTCACTTACTTCGGGTGCGCTCACAAATCAACAAATCAAATCATATATTTCTCAGGACAAGTCTAGGACATAGCTCCAGAGACTAGGGGCACTTACCTCGCTCGACAACATGTGCAGCGGCACACCAAGATTATCGCCCTCGTAGCCGAGGACGGCGCCCAGCTTGACAATGTAGATGCCGGAGAGGCGGCGCAGGGACTGCAGGCGCAGGCGGAGATCGGTCAATCTGGAAAGGGTTCTGGAACATTTAAAACATTTGCAACGGCTCCTTGGGGGGTCAGTTTGGATGAAGGGTTAGAATGGGCGGACGAAAGAATTTTGAGTACCAAAAAATACAACACAAAATAATATAAATACGCAACAAAAAACGGCAACACAAAGGTGTGTGTAGAGGCAAAAACAAATGTTCGATCGGTACGATTGATTTTGTACAGTTGAGAAGGTAAAGCTAAATCAACAACAAGTTCTACTAATTAGGTACAAATGGTTTAGAGACCCTTTAATGGGGCATAGAAGGAGGTGGGTAGTTGGGGAGCTTCCAAAAAGTCGTGCCTGTTCTTGCGAACAGTTTTAGTATAATTTTGTAGGAAAAGAGAGGATCTTTTTGACAGGTTTCCGAAAGATTTTGTGGAATGTGAAGGCGTAGTATTCGAAATGCTAAGAGGCAAGCAATAAAGGCCGAATAATGGGATCATTTGATAGTGGGAGAAGCACAGATGGGAAACGGATGTTACTGGATATTAAACTAAAGGCTTAAGAAAAGCCCAGATACTATAATCAAAACTAATTTCAAATAAAATAAATACAGATAAAGTTACTATCAATATTGCTTTCGCCCTACTAATTAGGACCCTTCTCCCCTTTATATTAGAGGCCCTAATTTCTGCTATTAGCTCAAGCGGCACCCACGATTCCGTTTCGTTCCGCCCTCGGAACTGGCCCACTGGACACCTTACCTCTCGTAGGTGTGCTGGGACTGCTCTTGGGAGCCTTCAACTTCGCGCAGCAGCTGATCGGCAGCATCCTGCAGGCTCACCACTCGCGGCTCGCATCTCTCCAGCTCGGCGCGCAGATCCTTGAACTTCTTGAACTTGGCCTCGAGCACGGAACGCTCCTCGGTGAGATCGACGGGCTCGGAGGCCTTGATGTTCTGCTCGGTGCGCTGCAGCCAGTCCACCAGCTCATCGATGGTCTGGTGGAATTCGCTGTTGCCCATGAGGGCGGTCTGCAGCAGACCCTGCCATTTGGTGGCATTGATGCACACATTGTTCCAGCGTTCGTTGTCCGCTTCCAGGCGAGACCGGAGTTGTCGCGCCTTTTCGGTATCCAAGGTGTGAGTGGCCAAGTGGTCGCCGACCACATTCAGCGACGAGATAATGGACTTGTGGCTCTCCAGATCCAAGAGGAACTCGCGATGATCCTGCGTGACATCCTCGAGGAGCTCGATGTTCGAGGGCGGAGCCGTTTGGGCCTTCTGGGTGCTCTCGGCGAACTGCAGCCACTGCTCCAGGCGCCACAGATCGTTGTCGATCTGCTGCCAGTTTCGCTGTGTGCAGAGCGGACACGTTAGCCGGCCGACCTCGCTGCAGGGTAGAAGAGGAATACAGATTAACAATTGGTATTTGCAATTAATAATCAATTATAAATCAATCAAGCAACTCCATTAAGCATTAGCTGATTTTGTGTTGATGATAATGTCTTATAATATGTATCAACACAGATTCAACTTATGTAGAAATGAAATATGGATCTATGGAGTTGGAACTCCCTCACTTGTTAGCTTAAGCTAGCCTTGCCAAAGTCCACTGAGACTGAGGCTTTAGAAAGCAGCTTAGAAAGCAGGGCTTAGGTAGTTCCACACCTTTTGCTGTGCTCCACCCTGGAGACTGGCAGCCATCTGTGATCTGGTGATCTGCTGCCAGCTTTTGTCTAGTGGAAAGCCACACAGAACACAGGACACAGGACAGCGGAAGGTGGGAACTACTTACACCCCACTCGGAGGTAACGCCGGCGGTTATTGTGGCTCAGGTAGAAACACTTACTGTATGCAGTTGTACTTGTTGGATGCAGGTAGGTGGCACCTGGCGGGTGTCATCGTGAATGCGCAGGTTAAGCGTAGGTAAGTTTGGTGGGTTGTGTATTATGCGTGTGTGTGTTTGACAGATAGCGAGAGAGATACAGAGGAGTAGGCAACAGCGAGAGATGGAAGGCAATAAAACACAATTTGTTAGTCAAAAACAAACCCAAACACCAAAGGAAACTCCATCCGGTAAGCCGAACACATGTCCTAGGGCTTGCTAAGCCAATTTGGGATAACTCCGAGTTAACTTACAATATATTTAAGTTAACTTTTAGTGTCCACGAACAAAAGTCATCTGTTGTAGTATGATTCACTACACAGGATGCCGTTCGTGTCTAAGTAGTTGATTTGGGAGCATTTGAGACACAGAATAAATAAGGATGTTAAGGTGTGCCACTTTGACTCCCCATAAAATAACATGACAAGGCTTAGCAAGACCTTAAGACACATATATCCCATTAAATAAAATAATTAACCAAAGGCGATCCTACCTTGCATTTTGATCGTGCTGCTGTCGCGCCTTCCACTGCGACTGCAGTGTGTCAAAGCGCAACGTGAGCTCTGCCACGGTGTCCACCTGGGCAGACTGGCTGTCCGCCTGGCACTCGGTGAGCAGCAGATGGCTGAGATGCTTGACCAGCTCGGTGGACGACTGGGCGTTGCCCAGCAGCTTGGCGATCTTCTGGGGTCCGGGCTTTCGGGTTTTATCCACCACCGTGCGCTGCAACTCATCCAGATTGTTTTGGCACTCCGTGATGGCCGTCTGCAGTTCCATGATGTAGGCATCCTTGGCGGTGATGGAGGTTTCCCGCTGCATTTGCTGAGCCTGGCGAAGTTTCCTTTGCGACAGGGTGCTCACCTGGACGGCGGCGTTGGCTGCCTCGCTCACGGGCATGCGAGCTGCGGCGGCCTGAGCTGCTCTGGCCAGCCACGTGGTCTTAAGGGTCACGATGCGGGTCTGCACCGATTGCCAGAGGGTGGTATAGGCGGTAATCAGTTCCAGGAGCTGCTTGTGCTGTGGCTGCTGCTTGGTCCTGGACTTGGCCTCCTGGGCCAGGTTATCCGCCTGCTGAACCTGCTGCTGGGCATCCTGCAGCTTCTTCTCCAGGCTCTCCAATCTTTGGAGCACCACCTTCGGCTCCGCCTTGGAGTTCTGCTGATCCTCCACGCTTGGCAGCTCTTCCAGGGCCTTTTGTATGGCAGTCAGTGAGTTGGTGGCCTCCAATTGGGCATTGTTGAATTCCCGCATCAGCTTCGCGTCCTTGTCGATGGCATCCAGCAGAGCGTGGCAGCGGGGCGTCAACTGGCGCCACATGCTCACCATCACCTTGGTGGGCAGCGTGAGCTTCTGGATGTTCTCCGGCTCCACTCCGGCACTCGAGGTCAGCTTGGCATAGATCTGCTCCAGCTGGCGGAGGTTCACCGACTGGCTTTCCAGCTCCTCCAGCTTGGCTCTCAGTTCCTTCTGGCGTTCCTCCAGCTTCTGCTTGCTGTGGGACTTGTGATCCCGCTCGTAGCCCGCCAGCTGACTCTCCTGCTTGCCCAGCCAGTTCTTGTGCTCGGCCGTGAGCTTGATGAGCTGCTGGAGTAGATTCCAGGTGGTCAGGATGCGCGCCTTACGCTCCGCCGACTGACTGCACACGTTCTTCCAGCGCTGCTCCAGATTTTGGGCAGAGGCCGCCAGTCCGGAGGTGTTCACCTGGGTGCGCCAGCTGTCCGCATCGTTCAGCAGCATCTCGACGAGATTCAGCACCTCGCCCACGTTGCTGCTGTGGTGCTCGATGGAGCGCTGTATCTGCTCGTGCTCCTTCAGCTTGGCCTCGATGACGTTCGGTGTGTAGCTCTCGAAGTTCAGCGGTTTGTCCAGTTGTGATTCCACTTCGAAGAGCCAAGCGCGGATCAGGGCAATGCGCTCCTCCAGGCGCAGCAGGGTCATCTTAAGCTCCCCGATCTTGGTGGCCTTCTGCTTGCACAGATACTTGAGGCGCTGCCAGCGATCGATGAGGGAGTCGCTCTGCTGTTGCACCTGGGACCGGACCTCGGGCTCGGAATACAGCGTGAGCAGTTCCCGGCTGGTGGAGAGTAACCACTCCCTTTCCTTGTCTCGTAGCTGCAACTCGGAGTTGATCTGCTGCTCTAGCTGCTTGGCTGCCTGTTCCGGATCGGACATGGCTGTGACATCGGCGTCACGCTCCACCCGATGCTCCAAACGCTGCAGCCACTGGGAGATGCGCTCGTACCGGATTTGGTAGTTGGACAGCAGGGATAGCCGCTCCTCGATCGAGTTGATCAGGTTGGCCAACTGGTAGTCCAGGTCGGCATGCTGCTGCCAGAGCAACCAGTTCCTTTGGCGAATGGTCTTCATGTCGTGTGGACTGATGCACTCCTTCAGCTCCTCTTGGGTCACAGTCAGACTCTCTAGAGCGGGCACCTGTGCGCCCAGTTGGACCCTCTGGGAACGCAAGGCTCCTAGCAGCTGCTCAATGGCCGCCGGCTGGGTGGGCAGGGTCTCGACGCTGTTGGAGTCCAGGAGCCTTTGGGCTGCACCGAACTCCTTCTGCAATTGGTGCACTCGCTGCTCGTACGTTTCCGATAGCTGGGTCACGCGGAGCAGGAATCCCTGCCAGGTCTTGAGCGCCGCACGGAGATTATTGATGCGCTGGCCAATGCTGGCCTGCTCCATTCGCATGGCGGTGGCCAAGGCGTCGTCACAGTGCTTGGCCAGCTCCTGCTGCTGCTCCTGCAGAGCCTTGCTCTGCTGTTCTCCCTGGTCCAGCTGCTGGATCATTGCATCCAGGCGGTGCTTAAGGTGGGGCACTCGCTTCAGGTGAATGTATCGGAGTTGGAGCCCATTGCGCTCCGCCTCTCGTTGACGCAGCCAATCCAACAGGGCGTCCAGCTGCTGGCGATAGGCATTCCAGCCGCTCACCCGCCGCTCCAGCTCACCATTGCGCTGCATGATCCTCGAGAGGGTCTCATTGTGCAGGTTCGTCAGGGCCTTGTACTGCTCCGACAGCTCCGATTCCAGCGGCGTCTCAGCCAGCACACTCTGCTGCGAGATGAGCAGGTTCTGGTGGATGGCACACAACTGTTGCTGCTCACGCAGGCTGCTGTAATCCTCGGGTATGGCACAAGAGAGGAAAGACTGCACATGCTGCAGATACTGCCTCCACAGGCGCAGGGCCTCCGAACTGTTCTGGCTGCGAGCAAGTCGCGTGGACAGCCGATGGTACTCCTGGAAGGTGTCCTGGAATACCTTCTGCCACAGGGCTAGAACCTCCAGAATGCCATCGTCATCAGCTCCGGCGACTGAAGGGACCACTTCATTGCTCTGATGGCGCTCCTTCAGCTGTCTCAGTTGCTCTTCCGTTCTGGCCAAGGTTTGCAGATGGGCTCGCAGGGCGGCCAACTGCTCCTCGCTTTCCTTCGGATTTTGTGGTGCCTCGCGGGAGATGTCCTGCAAAGAGAAAACTCAGATTAATATCTCCAAAGCCTGGTCAGTTTTATATTAATATTCTTTGTGCATCGCTAATTGGCCTGACCCAAATACGGCTGCTCGGATGTCTCCAGTTACCGCTCGTCGTCGTCGCCCGTCTGTCTGTCCACTGCATGGCTTCGACAACAATAAACACTTGGCTGCCTCAGCCACATTGCAACTCTTTCCGTCAACTGGCAATGACCTCATGCCAACAACGACACGCGCCCGGCTCTGGCCAACTTCAATTGTCTGAAGCGTCGCGGAGGGAGTAACACCAGTGGATGAAGGAGTGCTGGGTGGGCGTCGGGAGGAAGTGGAACCAAACTGGTTGGCATGCGCCATGCAAATGAGACCACAGTGACGCAAGTGAATGGAAATTCCAGCTAACAAGTGCTCTAATGGCCACAGAAATCGCTAGGGCTTTAAAATCAATGCAGCAAAATATACCATAAATTCAACTGGAACCCCTAACAAGCAATTTGCTATATAATTTATAGTTTTGTTTTTCCTACTTCTTTCTTTTACTTCTCTTTGCTGACCATTTAAATTTCTCCTTCAACTTGTTTACCGACTACCAAACCGTAAGCAATAGTCCTGGAAAATTAGACCAATTCATTATATATCCATATAATGATAAAATATTCAACTTTCCCTCGCAAAGCTAGTGACAATTACGATTTGATGTCCCTGTCGGCCGGTCAACCGACCGCCCCTGGGCACGGGCACGGAGAACATACATTGACGCCTCTTATCAATCAATAATGACGAGGTGCCCAGGGACCACTGTGGGTAGGTGCCCAGGTCGTAGGTAGTAGGTAGTAGTATCCAGTACACAAAAACTTTTTCAACTTTTAACCCACTTAAAATAGCATGTCCTTCGTATTGGATTAACAGCACAAGCAACAATAAAAATTGCCGGCAAGTCGCGGGTCGTTTGTGTGGGAATTTCCACACGCCAAAAGCCGAACTAACATATGCAAATATCCATCTATTCGTCGCTTTAATCGATAGATAGGACTGGGAGTTCCTCGCTCCCCCCGATTATGGCCCACTTGGCCACTTGGTGCGGTGTGGTGCAACCATAATTTCATTAATTTGTTTCCGGCTCCTCCCCGCACTCACCTGCTGCACATTGTTGAAGTAAGTCTTGGCCAGCGCCACCTCCTTGTCGAGCTCCTTGCGCTCCTTGTCCTGCGTTTCGGCCACATTGGCCAGCGTGGTGATGGCATCCTTGCACTCGGCCAATCGCTGACCCAGAGCATCCAGTTCGCCCTGCATCAGGGCCGAAGCATCCAGGCCCACATCGGCGGCGATCTTGGCCACAATGTCGCGCAGCTCCAAGATTCTGTCATTCTGGGTGCTCAGGCTGTCTTGGCACACCTGTGTGAACATATAGAAGAGTTGGAGAGCGAGAGTTAGCTAATGAAGCTCAGGGTTTAGGCAGTCGTAACCGCCTAATTAGCGGAGACCTGAGTTTTCCTTAAGCAGAAGCTGATCTCGGCAAAGCCGGTTTCTCCCCTAACCAATAAGATGCTTCTTTCAAAAAATGAATAAGGTTCTTAATACCATTAAGCTATTTATGTCTGCCTGACTAACTCATTCTAAGTATAATAGAATAATAATACTCGCACCTCCCGGTAGCTTCCCTTCAACCAACGAGCACACCACACGAGGCAAGACTCAAAATCCCAAACAATTATTTCCGATGGCTGGCAAAATGTCACTTGTTTATATTTAACTTTCCGACGACGAAAAGTATTTAGCTCACGCCGGCCGGGCGAGAGACCCTTATCAATTGCCGTGCCGCACTTGTCGAGTGCATTTCCCTGCTGCTCGGCAATTGTAATTAGGGCTGCCCTCCGCCTCCCAGAATGCCGAGCGCACTTTCGGTTTCAATTAGAAAAACAGGTCACTCTACTCGACTCCGAGTCGCATAAATTCCCCAATTTAGAGCCCAACAATGGGCCCAAGGGACAGATCATGGTGTGTGCCCTATGATATCATCTGGCAAGTATTTGCCGATGCTTTATCTTGGCCGCTACATAGGCACACAAGCAAGCGCTTTGAGAATGGCATTGAAAACCCAACATAGCATTAAGAAATGGATTTGTTTGGCGAGTTGTTTCTACATTTATCTTCTTCGGGAGCTCAAGGCATGAGCGGACCTGTTCCCGCTGCTGCTGGCTGATAAAGCTGCGATGTGTACAAATAATATAATACGAATGCCCGCCGCCATCGGGTTGATAAACTCTCCTCTCCATGTGAAATGACAGTTGTCCGCGCTGCCTGCCTGGCCGAAAATATAATTACAGCAGCGTCGTAGTCGTCGGCCTATAATATAATGACCCTAATGATCAATAAACACAAAACGAACACTGCCCGACCGGAGTATGCGTTAATTTTTTAAGTAAATACCGAAAAAAGAAATCGTACGTCTATGTCGGGGTTTATTTACCAAAGCATAATTTATGACACAAACACACGGCGGCCAAGAAGTTACCTCATAGAGGAACGCCGTTGTGTAGGCCCTATTACAAACCGATTACACTGACGCGCCCAAAAAAATTGATAGGACGTGGACTAGTACTGGTAAAATCAATGTAATTACTAGCTCTGGCCCACACTCCCGACTTCGAGGGCAATTAAAGCGTCCCATTGCCGTGCTAGTTGCTGCCAAAATCAAAAAGTCCGCCCACCTGGCCGGCGGTACATAGCTGTCCTGTTCTAATAGTCTTCCGGATAACATCAGGCTGCCAGTCCGGAAGTTCATGTTTTAAGCTTTCTTTAGGGACAGCAATCAAAAGGTCCTACTTCCTCTTCCCCAGTTCCGTGTTCCCCTTTGGGTTTTCCTATCTTACAAACGGCATCGCCGACGACTCCCACGCGATACACATCACTCATACGACACATTGCCGGATGGGTCACGGCATGGGGAGTCACACCAGTCACACTAGACCACCAACCACCCCACACTCACCTTGGCGTGCTGCAGGGCATCCAATGGCTGCTCCAAGGACTTAACCGTGTCCATTTGCTGGTCAATCGAGCTCTTGACGGCCGCAGAGGCGTTGCGGTACTTGTCCCACAGTTCGACGGCTCTCTGGTATCTGGTGCGGAGCTGCTGCAGGTTGTCGCTGGTGTCATTCCAGGCGACCACCGCCTCCTGGACCGCCGACTCTATCTGCTCGACAATCTGGACATCGCAGCTCTCGATCAGCGGCTTGGCGGCACCCTTTAGTTCATCGATCAGTTGCTCGCGGTTGTGTAGATCACCGGCCAGTCCCTGCGATGCGAGAGGATTTTCGGAGAGAGACGGATTAGAGAACTATATATTATATGGTATTCCGGACGCGACGGGAGATGCGCGCTCGGTTCGAAGCTAACGGCAACTGGCGGCCGCACAAAACTTGCTACGTAAAGAGCACCATGTATGCCGAGAGCTTACGAAAAAGCTCGGACACACAGCTTTTTATTCTGCTTCCGCGGGTTACAACCGAGTTTAAATTATTTATGTAGCTTTGTGGCTTTGAAAACAACATTAAATATGCAATTTCATATATGAAGTCAAGCAAATAAACTGGAATTTTAAGTTGTAATAATAATTGTAACCATATATAATTACAAATATTTATATCAGTAGCCGAAAATAAATACAAAATGAAAAACCGAATGTTGTGGGTTTATCTTGAAGGTCCAAGAGCCACAAATCGACTGACGGCTGTCTGGAAAAGCCTCGAGGCTTGAAACCAATTTTCTCCGCCGAGGAAACCGATAAGGTAAGGAAAGAAGTTCGCAAAAATTCCGCCCAGCAGGTAGCGAGCGAGATGGAAGGCGATGCCAGCGACGCGTAAACAAAGTCATAAAACCTTGTAAGGGAAAACAACACTCACCTCCAGGCGTTCCGTTGCTTTACGCAGGCGCTCGTAGTCCACTTGGCCGTGGACTCGAATCAGTTCCATCATGAAGTCGGTTTCCTGGACAGATCCGTGAACCAATTCCAGTTGGCGTTCGTAGCGCAGCCAGATGGCGAGACGATTCCGCAGGATGCCCATGATGTTGGTGCACTTGCTCTCGAGGAAGGCGTGGTCGTCCTGCAGCTGCGAGATATCCCTCTCCAGCTTAACCGGCGACACGGACATCTTGAGGCGCATGGGCAGGGTGTGCAGCATCTGGCGGATACGCATGATCTCCTGCCAGCTGGTCACCAGCTCCTCACCGACGCCCTGGCAATCGGCTACAGCCTTCTCAAGAACATCGGCACCTTGGCGCTCCGCGGCCTCGCATTCATCAAGGATTACAGAGATCTTGGCCTGGTGTTTGCGCTGGTTGCTTATACCCTCCTGGATGGCCTGAAGCTGGTCACGAAGCACAGAGGCGCCCTCCAGCTCCTCAGCAATCTGGGTGCTAATCTTGTGCGAAAGGGCAAAGAGCTCGCCGACCTTCTCCGGCTCGATGGCTGGCTCTTGCAGTCCAATCCTGCCCAGCTCGTTGCCTATGAAGCCCACGCGGGTGCGCAGTACTTGGACACGCTCAATGTAGAGGCAGAGTTCCTCCTCGTTCTTGATCACGCCCTTCATGCTGGTCATGGTCAGGTAGATCTCCTGCAGTTCCCGCTCCACCATCTTGAGCTTCTCGTCCGCGGGCACATCTTCCGAAGACAGGCTTTCCACGATGTTGTGCTGGATGTGTTCGATGGCCTGGGCTACGGCCTGCCAGCGATCCTCCAGTTGGGCATGGAACTGCCGCTGGAGCATCTCGTCGGCCAATGGGATGACCTGCAGGGATTTCTCAAAGCTCAGCCCGACATCGGTTCTCACGTTGTTGTGCAGCTCGAAGCGAGCCTTGATCTCCCAGAACTGACGCATGTGCTCGATGGGCTGCTGCGTCGGTTGGGCGGGGATCTGAATCTGGCGCAGCTCCTGCTCCGCCTCGCGAACGAAGGCCTCCAGCTTGTCCGTTTGCTGTTCGTACTGCACCCAGATCTCCTTGAAGACCAGCAGGCGATGCAGGTACAAGGCCACCTCTTCGCGGAGCTTGAGGAGCACGATTAGGGCCTCATTGGTCTCCTCCACGAGATTGGGGGCCTGCACCAGCTGTTGCAGTTTGTTGGCTATTCCCGAGAGCTGCGTCATCTTGACATAGTGGTGCGAGATATCGTTGCTCAGGGACTGGTAGAGTGTGGTGTACTGATCGTAGTCCGCCGAGGTCACGGCCGACAGGTCGGGCACTCTCTGCTGGGCCACCTGCAGCCACTGCAGCTCGTCGCGCATGCCCTTCTCCAGAACTGTCCAGCGGGAGGCAGCCTGCACCAATTTGGAGGACCTCTCGGAAGCCTTGTCCAGCAGGGTAGTGGCCCTGTTGTAGAGCTCCTTGTGCAGCTCCGAATGCTTCTCACGGGTCTCACTGTCGATGTTCTCCTCGAGGGACTCCAACATGGCTCGGCAGTGGCTCAGATTCACGAAGAACTTGCGCTGCTTCTGCACCTCGTTGTTCAGCTGCTCCAGGGAACTGGAAACAATCGGGCTCTCGACCAGTTTGTCGGCTAGAACCGTGATGTTGGTGAACTCCTTGAGGGTCTGCTCGTACTCCTCCGCCAGAGATTGCAGTTGCAGGACCCGCTCTCGCTCCGCCTGAATGTTGTTGCCGATATTCTTGCTGGTCTCGAAGGCATTGTGGACATCCTGCGGCATCTTCTTGCCCGGGAAATCGCGCTGGAAAGCGCGGGCGTTCTGGCAGAGCTGGACAAGCTGCTGTTGAGCCGCCTCATGTTGTCCCTCCAGTTCATCCAGTTGGGTGAGCTTAGCGGAGAGCGGGTACTCCTGATTGACCAGATGATCGTAACTCTGCTGAAGATGGGCCAGGACCGATGATACATCGTGCAGCAATAGCTCAAAGCTGTGCCACTTGTCGAGGTCATTGCTGTCCTGTGCTTGGTTTTGTTGCGTCACCTGTTCCACGGCATCCACGTGCTCCTTCAGGGTATCGACGCACTGCAGCAGCTGGGGTTCTGCATTGGACAGCTGTCTCTCCAACTGGCTGACGTTCTTTTTGATGGTGCTCAGCTCGTCATTGAGTTGGTTATAGTTGTCCAGTTTCTCCTCGGAGGGTCCTTCGTTGGAGTTCTGCCGGATGAGATACACGCGGTACTCAATGGTCTCTAGCCACGTTGACACCTTCTCGATGACCGTAATCACAGTGGTTTGGATAACGGTCTTATCACCCTTCTTGATGGCAGCATCGAGATCCTGGAGACCTTCGTTGACCTCCAACATGCGTTGCTCAGTGGGCAGCTCCTTAATCTGCTCCGACAGGGTGGCCAAGTGGAGCACATTGCTCAGGCAAGTAGCCTGCTGTGGAGACGCCTGCTTCAGCTTGTTAATGCGATCCCCAATGGCTTCCTTCGCTGAGATCAGGATGGGTTGTTGCTGCTTCTGCTGGCCTGGATAGTGCTGCAGGCTCTCGCTCATGATCAGAGCCTGGGAGAGCTCAACGGGAGTCTTGTCCACACTGGTGGTGGCACTGAACCAAACGTTGCTGGGTCCGTCACCGAAATTGTCTGGTCCCGGGGTAATGGGCACCACCAGCTCTTCCGTGGGAGAGCCCACCTCTTCAATGGTCACCGCCGATGTTGTGGGTCCTGTTCCAGGCCGCTTGCCTTGTTGCTGGGAAGCAATGAGCACCTTGTTCTGCTCGGTGATGTGCACTGGCAGATCGGGATACTCATCGTAGACAGTGGTCTTTGTGATTTGGAGCTGCACTCTGTGTGGCTTGGATGATCCGTCTTCTGGTTCGATGACAGACTCCTCCACAGCAGGTGTGACATGTGGCACCTCTTCAATTTCCTGGATTTCCTGGTTGGTGGACACTACAATGCCCGACTCGGAAAGCAATTCGGGAGCAATTTCCACGGTTACACTGATCTGCGGCTCCTCTGGCACCTGCTGCTGCTCCACCTCCGGCACATTCTTCTGCTTCTTTTTCTTGTCCTTCTTGGACTTCTTGTCCTGCTTTGGCAGCTGCATGGTCTGGGTGTATTCGTATACCGTTGGCTCTGCCACCGAGGTATCAGAGTCGGCGGGAATGGCCACCGTGGTCTTCACCTCAAGTTCGTACGGTTCCGAAATGGAAATCGAGGTGGCGGTCAGCGAATTGTCATCCAGGGAGGCGGGCTGCTGCTGATCGCCACGAGGCGTGGTCTGCATCTCTCCATCGGCAACTTGTACCAACTCTACTGTTGATGTCTCCTCATGGGCAGTCTCTGGCCTGACAGCTTCAACATGCTCCGTTGGCTCTGGCGTTGTGGTCTGAACATGGATCTCAGTGGTTGTGGTGGTCTCTGTCACGGTCGATTGTTCACTGGTAGCCACGGGCAAGTCAGTGGTCATATCCTTTACCAAATCCTGTACCAGGGATTCCACCACATCACTGCTGCCTGGCTCCGGTGCTCGAGGTGAATCCTTCGGCGTGGTCTGCAGTTCCTTTTCGATGGTAGTGGTCACGGTGGTTTGGCTGGAAATCTCCACAGTATCTGCCGGCTGGCCACTGACATCCGTTTGTATCTCGGTGGTGGAGAGCTCAACACCCTCGGGCTGCTCCACGCTTCGCGGTGTGGTCTGAGCCTCAGTCTCCGTAATCTCCACGATCAGAGTTTGCGATTCGTTCTCCTTGTTATCCGGCTGCACCTCCAGACTCGTCTGCACGGCGATCTCATCCAGTTTCGGTTGATGCACAGGAGAGGTCTGCACGGATTTGATATCCTGCTCGACTTCAGTCTTTTCGATGGGCGAGGGAACTCGCGGAGTGGTCTGCTGCTCCTCGTCCTCCACCAAAGCTAGCTCAACGACCTCTGTCGGAATGACCAACTCAACCATAGGGGCCCGTGGCGACTCCGAGGGCGATGAAACGACAGCGTCTTCCACCACCTTGACCTTCGAGTCGATCTCTATGCTGGACAAATCGCTATCGGCACTGATCTCCACAATGGACTCATGGCGAACGTGGTCGCGAGGGGAATCCTCCGGAGAGACGGGCAGATCGGACTCAACTTCAGGCTCTTTCACAGCTTCCGGCTGAACTTCTTCTTCTTGCTCGAGCTCGTCCTCGTGCTTAGTATCTCTTCTCTTCTTTTTCTTTCGACGCCGCTTGGCGTCAGCAACGACGGGAGCAGCTGCTGCGGTCTCAATGATGGTCATGCTAACCTTGCCAGTGGCTGGGGCGCTGGTGGTGTCTTCTTCGATGGTAGTGCTTTCCTTGCCCAGCACGACCTTTAGCACACCAGCACCATTGTCCTCCAGAGATGGGGCTGTGATCTGGAAGGATTTTTGAGGAGCAACTGTGGCTGCGGCCTCTCCAGAGATAAAGAGTTGAGTGGCCACGCGCATGTCGATTTGTGCAGGAACAGGTTCCTGTTCGGGGATGGGTTCTTCTGGCTTTTGTTCAGTCTTTTCAGTGACCTCAGACTTTGTTGCAGATTCCACTTGTTCAGCTGGAACAGAGTTATCCTGTTGGGCTTCTTCCACTGTGGTGGTTGAAACCACAACGGCTTCAGGAGCGTCCATCTCCTCGACAGGTGCAACTGACTTCGGCTCAGCCTCCATGATCTCAACAACTGATGTTTCGGTAGGTGTTCGGGATTGCTCCATCAAAGCTGCGGCCAAAGATTGCTCAGCTTCCAGAAAACTCTGGGTGTCAGTCTTGGGCTTCGACTCAGGCTCGGGTTCAACAATAGTTTCCCCAGGCAGTTCAGTGGAGCTTGTGATGGTGGTTGTGGTCTTGGTGATGGTAATACTGCCAGTGGTAATTGGCTCGGCTTGTGGTTGTTGTTCAGCTGGCTTAGGCTCACTCTTTTGCGGCTCAAGCTCCTCAGATTTTGTGCTCTGTTCACGCGGCGATTGTGGCTCGAATTCGTACTGCTCCAGAGTCAATGAGTTGCCTGTTTCTGGGCTCGTTGGCCAAATCTCCTCCACTGGCATGGAGGCTTCAGGCTCTGCCGTGGTTGCTGGTGCTGCCAATTCTTCGACGTGATGGGAGAAGTCAATGTTGGTGGGTTTTAGATGATGTTCCTGTGGCCAAATTTCGTTGATATCTTCAACCAGTTGCGGCTCATCATCTACGATTGCTGCTGGGGAAGTTACTGGAGTTGGTGGGGAGTCTTTGGGTTCAGCTACATCCGCTGTTGGAACATGAACGGGACTGGTAGTGGCAACTTCTACGGGCTGTTCAACATCTTCTACTTGAGGTGCTGGCAACTCTACAGGTGCTTCTTTAGTCGGTTCTGTTGTTGGTGTCTGTTGTTCTGGCTGTTCTTGTTCTTGTTCTTGTGTGGTTGCTGTTGTTGTTGTTGTTTTGGTGGTGGTGACTTGGTTAGACTCAATATCAAATACCTGTTGCTGCGGTTCTGCTGTTGGCTTGCACAGATCCGTGGCAACTTCTTCGATGACCACGCCGCCGGGCTCCTGCTCTTGCATCAAGCGCTGGAACTCCTCCTCACTTACTACTTTTCCGTTCACAGTGCGCACAATGTTCACGTTGATGTGCGGTGCAGTCTCCTCCTCGGTGATCTCGACCTCCTCGGGCTCCTCGACCACCTCCTCGGTAATGTGCTCCTTGCCATCGATGATCACGACACGCTTAATGATCTTTCGCGTCTTTCGGATCACCTTGCGGGTCACCTGATGCACCACAGCTCGAATACTGCCCTGAGTTTGCACATCGCTTGGCTGAGATCCTGGCACAATCACCTCTTCGAACGTCTCAACGGTGGGTTCCGTTTCGAACTCCTGCAGGATCACACCTTCGGGCTGAGAGGAATCCACAAGGGCACCACGCGTTTGCTGCGTGACAACGGTTTGGATACTGCCCTCTTGGGGATCAGCTTTCGTGTCCGTGGTGTGAACATTCTCCAGATTAATCTGTCCCGTGGAGTGCACCTCAATATTGCCATCCGAGTCGCTAATTGTCTCGATAGAGCTGATCTGCTGCTGCTGCACAATCTGCTGGCGAGTTCGGGTCACGACCTTCTTGAGCACAATGTGCTTGGTGCCATCGGGTCCCACCACCACTTCTGTGGTTGTCTCATCCGGCTCCACGAATGTGGTTTCAAATGCCTGCGGCACGTTCTTGAGGATCAGCTCGGTCGCACGGTCCACATCGCCCTGTGGGCGTTGGTGATAGCGAGCCTCTATCTGCACATCTTCCGGTTCATCGGGCACATCCTGGTTGCGAGTGGTGTCGATCTGGATGGTTTCCTTGCCATCCTGCACCGTCTGGGTCACCATAATGTTCTCGGTGGGCGAACGCTCCTTGTGCGTTTGGAGAGCCACCTCAGCGGTTTCCACAGCCGGCGGCTCCTTGAAACTGGTCTGAGCCTCTACAGTTGTGGTGGTCACAACGATAGCTGGCGCCTGCTGCAGGCTCAGCGATGTCTGGGTTTCTACATACACTCCAGTCGTTGGCTTGATCTCCTCTTCCGGCATGGAGCTGGAGTCAATGGTGTTCTCCTCGATGGACTCTATGGATTCATGCGCCGCCTCTGGGCCAGCTGGAATTTCCGTTGGTGGCTTGATGAGTGAATCTGCCAGAACTCGTTGGCGTTGCGCCTCCTCGCTCTTGGCCTTTCGCAAATCCACAATACGCTTTTCGATGGTAAAGATGCGCTTGGTGGCCACCGTAATCTGTTCCCGCAATATGGTTATGATGCTCTGCAGCTGCTCCATCAGAGTGTCAGCCAAGGGAGCCACGTCGGGATGCGCCTGCAGCTGGCGCGTCTGTTCGACCAAGTCATCCATGGACTGCTGGCGATCCTTGAGAGTGCGCAGCAGCTGCTGGCTCCTCTCCACCTGCGCCTTGAGCACCTGCTCATCGGTGCTGCTGTCCGGAGTGGGTTCAAAGGATGCAAGCTCCCCGGACACCTCGATGATCCAGCGCTCCAGTTCGAGCAGATGCTGCTGGTACTCGTCGATCTCCTGCTGCCGCTTCTTCTGGCCATGCATAGCATTCTGCGGGAGGAGATAAAAGTTAGTACTAGTTAGTACGCATATTGCCGAGAATTATCACAAAGCACTTGCCGCTATCATGGTGATGCCCTGCTGAGTGCGTCGCAGGAGCAAGTCAATGCGATCCACGGTATCGTTGAGCAAGCGTTCGGTAGCTGGATCCGTGGGCAGCGTCTTGGCCTGGGCCTTTAACTGGCTGGCGTCCCTTTCGTGTACTTCGAGATTGCTTTGGATTAGCTGGACATCGGGCGTATAAAATATAAGGCGTTTTAAAGATGTGATCGATGCAAAGTTATTTGTATAATTGTGGCATTGACATGGGCATTTTGGGCCTACAAAATTCAATATTTTGACAGCAAAGGAGACGGCAACTACAAATCTGGACAACACTAACAAAACTGAAAGGTATTCTGATCAAAGAAAGTACCTATCTAAAAAATGTACGATTTTGTATGGAGTGATGCGATTGAGTTATTAAAAATCTCTGACACACGCCAGCATCCATTAATCGTTTACAAGTTATGTACAGGTGTAAGTATAAATCTAGCTACGTTTGTTATGGGTTTGGTTGCCAGTTTGCAAAACATGCTTAGTCAAGCATCCACTAGAATAGTATATTTATGGTGTTATTTGTGGGGCCTTAATTTAATGGTTTTTACCTTCAATCCCTGCAGCATGCCCTCCAGGCTGCTCTGGTTCATGTTCGCGATGCCATCCTCGACGCTCGAGAGCGATTGTAGCAGTTCGTCGAGTTCTAGCGCAATTAGTTCCTATAGATGTGCAAATGTGTTTGTTGTTCGTTTGGGGAGATGGTGTAGAAAGGGTGTTAATATTAATAAACATTGCAAGTTTCGCGACTATATAAATGCTAATTAACGCAATTGATGTAAATATTGTTGCCGGCATACAACATATTTACACGCAAGTAAGTACAAATTTATATAAGTATTTATAAATGGATGCAATGCGCACAGCCACAACACGGCATGGAATCTTTTACGGGAATGCTTTTAAAAATAACTCTAGCTCTTAGGTTTAACTTCCTTTAACGTAAAGTAACGTAACGTAACATGCAGTTGGCATAAGTAGTAGTCTTAGTTGTAAATGGAGGCATAGCATGAGGTAGGCGCAAATAGACAGCGAAAGACAGACAAAAGTACCAAAAATAAATAAATGCGTTGCCTGACTGCCTGTTTTGAGGGTAAAGTTGGAAAACAGAATGCAATGCAATGCTTGAGTGGAAATGTAACTTACTTTTGTTCTATATTAAAGTAATTCTATAGAGATGGATTTAATGATCAATACTGTTCAGATCTAGGTCCGATTGCGATTTGCAATGTATATGTATCTATGCTGCGGCTACACACACTTTGGCACTAACAAAACATTTAGATTCTCGAAATGCATCTTTTTCGCACTCAAACTCAACGCCTTCATTGCACATTGCAGACTAAAAATTGTGAAATAAACGGGAGACTATTTTTGAGCAAGCAATACTGCCTGCACCGCATGGATCGCAACGGATCCGGGGTTGTATTTATAGCCGTGGCAGGGAACATGCTCTGCACGCAGATTCGCGATAGGAGGCTGGGCGGTGGGCAAGACAATGAACTCGTATATATAAGTACGTGCAACACACATATAGGACATATATGTTCGGCATTTGGGAACTCTGTGATTGCACACACTTTTGTGGAGCACTGTGTGTGCGGGGCAGGAAGAGTGCGTGCTCGGTGCGTGATCGTGTGTGTGTGTCAGTGCTCTGTGTGTGTGCGTGTGGAAAATCTGCGAAGAAAACTACGTATACGCAGGGGATAAAATCAGCTCAGTATTAAAACGTGCAGGTTGGTTAATATAGATTTTATTATTATTATTATTATCTCACTACCATTAGTAGTCTGTGATTATTACTGGGCTTTTACAAAGGTTAATATCAATTAGTACAACCAAGTCTACATATTTATCTACGACTAAGTTAGGTGCTTCTATTAAGGTATAGTAACTTTCGTTTTACGATTACAAACTCAAAACATAAGGCTTTCGGATGCGTTTAGCAGAACAACACATACAATAAAAAAATAGGAATGGAAAACTTAAGTAAAACATAAAAAATCAAACATGGTTCTTGATAATTAAATTACGTTAGTAGTTTCGACAATCGCTCTTTTTATTGCCACTGTGTACACACCAGGCCCAGACCAAAGCTTACTGGGGATCTGTTCCCGCTGCTGCTGCTGCCGCTGCCAGCGATGTGTGGCCGCAGCAGCATGTGTTGGCCGGGACCTGGGCACAGCAGCAGCAGCACGACGAGCGATTGCCGTATAAAAGCCATGAACAAATACCGAAACCACACAGAAAAGCTGCAAAAATTAAAATTATGAATAAACGAAGGCTCAATGTGATGTTCACCTTCTGGCGTTGCTGTTGCAGATCGTTGCTGCTTGTGGTGGTTGTCGTTGTGGTGCTAGTTGTCGAAGGCGTTTCAATTGTGGTTGTTGTCGTTACGGTAGTGGTCGTTGTCGTGGTTCGCCTCAACACCTCCCCATTGTCAGTGGGGGCGACCACCTCCACCTCCTGCCGGCGGCTCGATGTTGTCGTATCGGTGTGTGTGGCTGTAACCTCTGGTGCATCCTGAGGCTCTGCAACAGCATCTGGTGATGCTGCCGACGGTTGAGTTGCGGTCTCCGGTGATGCAGATGGTTCTGCAGTTTGTGTCGCAACTGGACGCTCCTCCGCTGGTGTTGTCGTTGTCGTTAGCTTATCAACTACGGCTGTGGCAACTGGCAAAAGGGCGCTGGTTGCTGCCAGCGCTGCTGCATGTGTCGCCGTTGCTGCTGCGTTCGCCTTGGCGGTCAGCGTGTGAGTTGTGGCGCTTGCCAATTGGATTAGTGCGTTTGCAACGTTAAGGGGACTGGTATTGATATTGGTACTGGGGCTAGTTTCAGCGTCTTGGACAGGGGCGGGGCTTGTGGTTTTAGTTTCGGTTAGTACAGATTGATCTCCTACTTTCACCTGAGGCTGTTCGGCTTCTAGAGCCAGATAAGTACTCTGATCCCGCCAGTGTCCCACACCACCCGGAAGATCCGCGGACCTATATTCCGATGAGCAGCTACGGTTCTGACCTTGCTGCGCATCGTGCTCGGGAGTCGGAGTCACATTACCACTACTACCGCTACCAGGATCTCTATCGTTCGGTTTATCATCGTCATCGTTGGGCTTGCGAATTTCAGGCACAGTCGACTTGTCCCCCTCATCGTCATCATCGTCGTCGTCATCGTCACTGTCATGGTCGTCTTTGTCGGGTTTTCCAGTCACATCGGGTTGCTGCGGCTTCTTGTCTTTGTCGAGTTCCGGTTCGCCACTGGCAGAATCAGCACGTTTCAGTCTGTCGATCGAATTGTCGGCCAAATCTGCTTCGACGCCGGCTGGTTGCCAATCGTCCAGATACAGATTCAGTCGCAGCTGATCGAGGTTGCTAGGTGATGGAGCTGCCAGTGGTTCGGCGGTAGGAATGATTGGTAATGACGATGCTTCTGGCTCAGTCTTTTCTACAACGCGATCCGTAATCGTGGTCGTCGTGGTTGTCACTACAGTTTCTGTAATGCTGTCAGTCTTATGCTTATCGTCTTGAGTTTCCTGAGCATTCGTCCTGTCTGTGGTTGTCCCCGGCAGCAAAGCAAATGCTTCGTTTGCCGTGTGCCTGTAGTGATTGATTAGTCCAATAAAATCGTCCTGGCTGAGATGCAAGAGCAGATTATTGGGCTCATTTGGGGATTGTTCAGGGAGAACAGCTCCAGCAGAGAGGTGTTCAATCGAAGGTTCTACAATGGGTTCTACCTCAAGAGATTCTATATCCTTGCTTTCCTGAACTACAGGTTCTTTTTCAGCTGAATTTTCGAGCGTGAGCAACTGACTAATGTTATCAACCTCTATGTGAGATTTAGGCGGGAAGTTGGCCTGATCGAGATAAAGATTGAGAGCAAGAATTTCGGAATTAAGTTGGGGTATCGCTTCGGGTTCAATTATCACATATTCATCTATTGTGTCAACATCCTCATTAACCTCAATTGGAGCAGCTTCCTCCGGAATTCTTACCACCTGCAATTGTTGATATTGTCCCTGTAACAAGTCGTATTGAGGGCGCAGACTGAAGCCTTCGCGGAAAAGATTTTCGGCGAGAATTTCGGGTTGCTTTAGTTCAATGATATTTGTCTCGATAGTCGATTCTTTAACTGGTTCTGTTTCCAAAGCGAGGTCATTTGTATGACTAGTTACCACTGTAGACACATAGGATGTAGCTGACGGCTCATCCTCTGAAATGGGAATATCCTTATGTGTTGTTACAGTTGTTGTCACGTAAGTGGTCGTAGTTGTTGTCACCTCCTGCGTATCTACGATATCTTCAAGAGGTTTGGGCTCCTGGAAGTCGGTAGTTTTGCTGACGACTACAGTTGACCAATCGGGCGATGTCTGACCTTCCTCTTTTTGCTCCGGTGCTGGGAAGATTTTCGTCTCGGTTTGAACGATTGCCGACCAGGTTGTAGGCTGGTCAGTTGGAGACTTTACGGTAACTTCCTCAATAACGTCATCGCTTGGAATGGTTACAGTTATCGGGTTGCTTTCCTTTACATCCGTTGCTGTTTCAATTGTGGTTAGAGATGTAGTTACTTGTCCCGGCTTAAGTGTTGCCGACCAATAAGATGTCTCACAAATGAACGGATCAGCATCACTTGGAGTTACTGCGGTGTCTAAAACTTCTTCCAAAGGTGCCAAAGGTGTTAAGGGATTTTCAATAATAGTTTTAACAACAGAAGTAAACTGGTCCGGTTTGGTTTCCTCTACCGATTTTACTATTTCTACAACTGTGCTGAACGCAGTTTGATTAGGAGCCAATTGGACAGCAACATCTGCCTCCTTCTGTGGCTCAGGAACTGGTTCTTCCTGGACGACAGCTTCAATGGTGACGACCTCGGTTTCTTCGGGATCTTGTGTTACGTCCTTAAATGGAGCCAAAGATGTTTCTTGTACAGTTTCTTCATCGTCAGAGAAGTTCATCGGCTCATCCAAAACATCCATCCAAGAGCTGGAGGAATCGTCAACAGGCAGACCGGCATATGCAGGTTTCTTTGGCTCCTCAGGTTCCTTCTCAGGTTCCGCAAGCTTCTCTTGATCCTCAAGAGTGGAGGTTTCTGTGGTAGATTCAGTAGTTACTGTTGTCGTTGTGACTGTTGTAATGGTCTTAGTTTCATCCACAATAGGAGCTTCAACAATCGGTTCCGACTTGGTAACTTCTTCGACAACAATGACCTCCTCCTTCTGTGGCTCAGGAACTGGTTCTTCATGGACGACAGTTTCAATTGTGACGACCTCGGTTTCTTCAGGATCCTGTGGTACGTCCTTAAATGGATCCAAAGGCGTTTCTTGTACAGTTTCTTCATCGTCAACAGGCAGACCGGCGTATGCAGGTTTCTTTGGTTCCTCAGGTTCCTCAGACTTCTTCTGTGCCTCCGGCGTTGAAGTTTCTGTAGTTTTTGTTGTGGTCGTGACTGTTGTAATAGTCTTTGTCTGATCTAAAAGAATTTGCTCAGCATTTTCGAAACAAGCGACCTCCTCCTTTTGTGGCTTACTAACAGCTTCTTTTTCGACGACTGTTGTTGCTTCCTTAAATGGAGCCAAGGGCTTTTCAATCTCTGCTTCAAAGAACTCTATAGTTTTTGTTTGTTCCTCTTTTTGAGAAGGCTGGGGAACTTGATGGCTAGATTTCTCAGCATTAATGAAATCAACAACTTCGGTTGGGGATTTACGCTTTGACTTCTGCTTAGGCTTCTTTGACTTTGGTTCGGGTTTTTCCAAGGTGAGAGGAATGCTTACTGTATGCGACTTTGGTAGTTGCGTTACTTCTTCAGGTACAATTTCCTTGGTCTCAACTTCAAGTTGTCGAATTTGCTGAGCAGGTTGGGGTACGTTGTGTGCTGCTATGGCCGCCCAAGACATACCAGAAGTGTAAGGAGATGGAACAGGCGCAGGAGAAGGTTCCCGCACCATCGGCGGAGTAGTCGATTTTTCAACAAATGGCTCATTTTCTACAGGGAATTCAACTGCAGGAAGGGATTTGGCCAGTGCTTCAGGCGGTGTTACTTGTGACTTCACCTTTGGTTTCTTAGACTTCTTCTTTTGTGGTTTCTCTTCGCAGTTCGAAATTTGCGACTGCTGCGATCGAGAACGGGATCGATTTCTTTTCTTCGAAGTAATTTCCAAAAATCCTTGATCACTTTCAGGCTGCGATTTTGTCTCCGAAAATACTTCGGTTATCTGTATTACTGGTTTATCGCTGCCTCGCGAACGCCTTTCAGGTACTGGTTCTATATTAATTGGTTTCTGGGTAATTGATTGTTGATACCACGAATCCATTGGATCCACATCATCCTCATCTATAAGCTCCTTCCAAGACAACTGGGATGGTTTCTCGGGATACTCATCGATATCAACTTCTAAGCCTGAAGTCGTAGCTGGGACGGGAATTTCCATAACATCTTGGGGCTGCACTTCCGGAACGATCACCTCTCGCTGAATTACCATTGGTTGAGCCACCTCAACAGTCTTATATTTTATGTTCGTATTGTTGCTGTAACCGGACTTCTTAACTACTTCGGCGTAGGTCTCTGATGATGACCATACTGATGGTTTGGCAGGTGTCGGCAACTGGATATTAAACTCCGGTGTTGATGACCCTGAAGTGCGTTCAATATCTGGTTTCTTCTCGTAGACGTTGGTATCTACAACTTGTTGATCACCTTCCCCTCTGGGTAATTTCTTTTCCTTCCTGGTCCTCTGTTTCTGTGGCTTCTCTTCAACGTAAATATCGAGTTCTTGATCTTGAGGTCTCGAAATTATATCAACCGTTTCAGTTGCCCGCGTTTCGGTAAACGTTGGAGTCAAGTCGATATTATGCGAAACTATTGAAGACCACGATAAGGTTTGAGCCGGCAATGACTCAGGAATTAGCTTTGGTTGTTCTTGTGATATGTGTTCTTCAGTAACAAAAACAGAATCAAAGCTTGGCTGTTGAATTGGATGCACAGTCTTGATTTCCTTCTTACATTTCTGTTTCTTTGACTTATCGTTTACAATCGTTGAAAAGTTCTGCTCCTGAGTAATAAAGTCGTGAAGGTCTTGAGATTTTTGTATCTTTTGTGATTCAGTTGACTTTTGATTTTCAGTTACAGTTGATAGAGAGGCAACCGATGACCATGACAAAGTATTTTCTGGCTCTGTCGTCTTCACCTGTATAATTTCTACAGAAGGCTCAGGAACTGTGGTTGCTTCCTCATTCACGTTTTGAATAGTGACGACATTAGCAGATTTTTTATCCTTCTTTGGCTTTTGTTTTTTTGGCTTTTCGCCCGATTTATTAACTGTTTTCTGTTCATGTGTTAAAAAGTCCTGGCTAGCATAAGACAAAGATCGATTTTCGATCGCGGGAGAATCATTTATAGTCTGTGAAACGATGGAAGACCAGGAAAGGGGTTGCGTTGGGGAATTTTCAACAAAACATGGTTCCAGGGGCTGTGCCGGCTCAACATCCTCAGAGACAGTGGTCTGATTAGCAGGTTCCTCAATAGTGGTCACTACAACAATGTTTTCCACAAAAGGTTCAGAAATATGATCCACTTTAGATTTCTTGTCCTTCTTTGCCTTCTGCTTCTTGGGCTTTTCTTCAACAGCTTCTACGGTTTTCGGCTCTTCAGGTTCGTGGGGGATGTGACTTTCAAAGACATTGGTGGTGACCTCAGTAGTTTGCGATACAATAGAGGACCATGACATAGGTTGTGAAAAGGGTTCTTTAGAGGCTGGTGTTGGTTCCGGTTCTGGCTCAGGTTTAACCTCCTCAACGACAATGGGCTCCTCAACCGGTTCCTTAACTGCAGTTACTTCCACAATGGTTTCCACAACAGGTTCAGAAACATTATCCACTTTAGATTTCTTGTCCTTCTTTGCCTTCTGCTTCTTGGGCTTTTCTTCAACAGATTCTACGGGTTTCGGCTCTTCAGGTTCGTGGGGGATGTGACTTTCAAAGACATTGGCAGTGACCTCGGTAGTTTGCGATACAATAGAGGACCATGACAATGGTTTTGATAAGGGTTCTTCAGAGGCTGGTGTTGGTTCCGGTTCTGGCTCAGGTTTAACCTCCTCAACGACAATGGGCTCCTCAACCGGTTCCTTAACTGTAGTCACTTCCACAATGGTTTCCACAACAGCTTCAGGAACATGATCCTCTTTAGATTTCTTGTCCTTCTTTGCCTTCTGCTTCTTGGGCTTTTCTACAACAGATTCTACGGGTTTCGGCTCTTTAGGTTCATGGGGGATGTGACTTTCAAAGACATTGGTGGTGACCTCAGTAGTTTGCGATACAATAGAGGACCATGACAATGGTTGCGATGGGGGTTCTTCAGAGACTGGTATTGGTTCCGGTTCTAGCTCAGGTTTAACCTCCTCAACGACAATGGGCTCCTCAACCGGTTCCTTAACAGCAGTCACTTCCACAATGGTTTCCACAACAGGTTCAGAAACATTATCCACTTTAGATTTCTTGTCCTTCTTTGCCTTCTGCTTCTTGGGCTTTTCTTCAACAGATTCTACGGATTTCGGCTCTTCAGGTTCATGGGGGATGTGACTTTCAAAGACATTGGAAGTGACCTCGGTAGTTTGCGATACAATAGAGGACCATGACAATGGTTGCGATGGGGGTTCTTCAGAGACTGGACTTGGTGCCGGTTCTGGCTCAGGTTTAACCTCCTCAACGACAATGGACTCCTCAACGGGTTCCTTAACAGCAGTCACTTCCACAATGGTTTTCACAACAGGTTCAGAAACATTATCCACTTTAGATTTCTTGTCCTTCTTTGCCTTCTGCTTCTTGGGCTTTTCTACAACAGATTCTACGGATTTCGGCTCTTCAGGTTCGTGGGGGATGTGACTTTCAAAGACATTGGTGGTGACCTCAGTAGTTTGCGATACAATAGAGGACCATGACAATGGTTGTGATAAGGGTTCTTCAGAGGCTGGTGTTGGTTCCGGTTCTGGCTCAGGTTTAACCTCCTCAACAATAATGGGCTCCTCAACCGGTTCCTTAACAGCAGTCACTTCAACAACAGTTTCCACAACAGGTTCAGAAACATTATCCACTTTAGACTTCTTGTCCTTCTTTGCCTTCTGCTTCTTGGGCTTTTCTTCAACAGATTCTACGAGTTTCGGCTCTTCAGGTTCATGGGGAATGTGGCTTTCAAAGACATTGGTGGTGACCTCAGTAGTTTGCGATACAATAGAGGACCATGACAATGGTTGTGATAAGGGTTCTTCAGAAGCTGGTGTTGGTTCCGGTTCTGGCTCAGGTTTAACCTCTTCAACGACAATGGGCTCCTCAACCGGTTCCTTAACTGCAGTCACTTCCACAATAGTTTCCACAACAGGTTCAGAAACATGATCCACTTTAGATTTCTTATCCTTCTTTGCCTTCTGCTTCTTGGGCTTTTCTACAACAGATTCTACGGTTTTCGGCTCTTCAGGTTCGTGGGAGATGTGACTTTCAAAGACATTGGTGGTGACCTCAGTAGTTTGCGATACAATAGAGGACCATGACAATGGTTGTGATAAGGGTTCTTCAGA
>VNKC01004950.1:0-94266 GCA_008042775.1 Drosophila pectinifera
AAGTAATTTAATACCTTATCAAAACACAAAATGTCTGTAACAGGCGGGAGAAAGCATCTGCGAAAGAGCTGATTCATTAGCTTCCTTTCTGGATTCGATACAAAACATAGAAAAGGATTTTTTTTGGACAGACCTTTTTAAAAGAATGTTGAATTTGAATGAATAAACTATTTATTGTATAAAGAAGAAAGGTTTCCGTTTTCCCTTATTCTTTTGGAACTTCTGCTTTTGTGTGTTCCAAACTTTGAGTGCAATAGCTGGCAATTAATATTCTCTCCTTTAAAATAATTTATGTAATAAACTATTGCTTACGTTTAAGTATATATTACTTAATATAAATTAGAGAAATAAAAATAATTTGAAACATTATGTATGTGACATTTCTGTCTCCCTTTGCTTCAAAGCTTTAATGTTAATAAAAATTATCAGGCCATTTTTTTTTTCATTTCAAAAACGTCAAAGCTGCAATCACCCATTTTCAGAATATCCGGAAAGCTTCGAACCAACTGTTGCTCCATTTCGTTTTTATTTCCAATGGTATGCTTAATTCCCACCGTAATTCGCCGTTAAGTGGTTTTCTTCATCTGGCCACACTCTTCTAGAATCACGTTCTCTGAATGGAAAAGCGAAAGCTGTCAAAATTTCGTAATATTTTGAGTTTGTTGAACAAAATTGCCCTTTGATTGAACCACGCAAGAAGCGATCGCCGAATCAGTGACGAGTCGAGCAGCGAGTAAGCAGGAACAGCAACCATGTCGTGGCTATTGGGCAGGAATCGTCAGCAGCCGCAGCAGGAACCGGCGGCTGGTGGAGGAGGGGCTGACCCGGAAGGCAGAACGGCCGGCGACAAGTCCGGAGATGCTGAGCTTAGCCGGGCGGAGCGTAAGGCGATGGAGGCGTACCGCTTCGACTCCTCAGCGCTGGAGCGGGCGGCGGATGCGGCCAAGACTCTCGAGCGTTCAAGTAAGCGGAAATTTCGTCAGCCAATTGCATAACCGACATGCGCCATGCTATCGCGGCAAGCGTTTGCGTGTGCGTGCGCCTGTGTCCGGGAGTGTGAGTCCATTTAGCTGTGTGTGTGTGTAAGGTGACCTATGTTAATCTCGTGCAGAACACGCCCGGGAGGCCCTGGAGCTGTCCAAGATGCAGGAGGCCACCCGGCAGACCGAGTACAACACCAAGGTCAAGGAGTACGAGGCGCACATTGAGCAGGCCAAGGTCGAGCAGAAGCGCATCGACCACGAGGAGCGCCGCAAGACGCTCATTGAGGAAACGAAGCAACAGCAGCAGCGCGCCCAGTACCAGGACCAGCTTTCCCGCAAGCGCTATGAAGACCAGCTGCTGCAGCAGCAGCGCGTGCAGGAGGACAACCTGCGCAAGCAGGAGGAGAGCGTACAGCGTCAGGAGGCGATGCGCCGCCAGACCATCGAGCATGAGATCGAGATGAAGGAGAAGAACCGACTCAAGCTCCTGGAGCACGAGCTGCGTGCCAAGGCTCGCGTGGATCGTGAGAATCGCGACATCAATTTGGAGAAGATCCGCACCAAGGCTCAGGAGCACCGCACCACCGTGTTGGAGGGCATTAAGTGGGTTGTCCCCTTTTACTTTAGCTCGAGCAAAGCATTTACTTCCTCTCTCTTACAGAACCGCTGGCTCCGTGATTGGCGCTGGCGCCGAGGCCATGCTCACCGACTGGGACAAGGTGTTGACTGCGGCCGGCGGACTCTCGCTTCTGGCTCTGGGCGTATACTCTGCTAAAGGTGCCACCGGCGTTGTCTCTCGTTACGTGGAGGCACGCATCGGGAAGCCAACGCTGGTGGGTGAGACCTCGCGCTTCGCTTTCCTTGATGCCCTGAAGCACCCGCTCAACTACTTTAAGCGGTTACGCGCCAAGCCCGCTGATGCTTTGCAAGGTGTGGTGCTGAACCCAAAGCTAGAGGAGCGATTGCGTGACATCGCTATTGCCACGAAGAACACGCGAATCAACCGTGGCATGTACAGAAACGTGCTGATGCACGGCCCACCCGGAACGGGTAAGACGATGTTTGCCAAGAAGCTGGCCGAGCATTCGGGCATGGACTTTGCCATTATGACTGGCGGCGATGTGGCACCCATGGGCAAGGAGGGCGTAACAGCCATCCACAAGGTGTTCGACTGGTCACACACTTCGCGCCGTGGCCTGCTGCTGTTCGTAGACGAGGCGGACGCCTTCCTGCGCAAGCGCTCCTCGGAGAAGATCTCAGAGGATCTGCGCGCTGCCCTCAACGCTTTCCTGTACCGCACTTCCGAGCAGAACCCCAAGTTCATGCTCGTACTGGCCTCCAACACTCCCGAGCAGTTCGACTACGCTATCAACGATCGTCTCGACGAGATGGTGGAGTTCACGTTGCCTGGCCTGGAAGAGCGCGAGCGTTTGCTGCGCCTCTATTTCGATAAATATGTACTGCAGCCGGCTGCAGCTGGAGCAAAGTGAGTTTTAACTGGGGGATCTTCCAAGATGGTATTACTAACGTTGATTCTTATTTTAGGCGCTTCAAACTGGACACCTTTGACTATGGACAAACGTGTTCAAAGATGGCTGCTCTGTGCGAGGGAATGTCGGGTCGTGAAATCTCCAAGCTTGGCGTGTCCTGGCAGGCGGCAGTCTATGCCTCCGAGAATGGTCTGCTCACCGAGAAGATGGTGCTGGACAGGTGCTACTCTGCCGCTCAGCAGCACAAACAGAAGGTGAGTATTCAAAACGTCCCTCCCAATATACAATTGCAATTTAACCCATTTCATTCTGTGCAGATGGCCTGGCTCTCTGATCAGGAGCGCGCTGATCATAAATCCATTACTGGTGCCGCCGCCCCGCCGCTTACTTTCACTGCCAACAAACTGTGAGGCTGTTTGGCTGGAAGTGGAGTTTATGTTTTGAAGTAGAAGATGCAGCAGTCCCTCATCTGTATGCCTGTCAACTGCCTTCGAATCATATTTAGTTGTTTAATGTCGTAACTTTAAGTTGGTAACGCACAGGGCTTTAGCTGGATATACCATTTAAGCAGTAGCCGAGATCAACCGTGATGTGCATTTAACAACCTGTACAGGACTCGACGGACTCCCGTGTTTGACTATAGATACAATTAAGTTTTACCCACTGAATGATTGTATTATAAGCTTGCATTAACTGTCTTCATTGTGTGTGTACAATAAGAGGTGTATATTCTAAACTGCTGTTATAATTGCATTTCGTATGTTAAAGCTTTGGACGCGTAGACATTTAAATTGGATAACGTCGCGCCAGCACTGTGAGAGATTTATATTAAACTTCTCGCTGGCGCGGCCACTAATTTGACTTGGTTCCGCAGTGTTTTGCTATATATGAGTATGAAATAAATATATTACAATACCTGTTAAAATTGGCCTTTCAGTAATTTTTAAATATTTATCTGGACATTAAACGCAATAGAACAAATTCATATCTACATTTTAAGAGCTTTAAAAGCGAACTTGATAACTAATTTTGAAAATACCGATATTCTTATATTTAATAAAAATAAAATTAAAAGTTTACTGATTTTAAGATGACACTTAGCGTTGTCTTATTTTTATTCCATTCTTTCTTCAAAACTACCTTTGTGCTTTTTTAACCATTTATCAACCAAATTTTGGAAAGCTGTCAGTTTATATGGACATTAAGAAATTATCCCTAAAAGTTTGATTTTATTTCTAAAAGATAGAAATCGAATATCTCTATGAATGTAAAATAAACCCTTTTGTTTAATTGCATAAATAGAATTTTCAAAATATTTAAAAATAAAAGTCCCTTTAAAAAGGAACGGTACTGCCGGCAAATGCCCTAAAAATACCCCAAAACGCTTCGTGCAATTATCGTCGTTTCCGGGCGAATGTCAAAACGGTGCGAGCGAGAAAATGGCGTAGAAATCGAAGAAAAATCGTGGAAAACTTGAAAACTAAGGAGAACTTGTGCAGCAATTCAGAGTTTTAATTAAGGCAGAGGGCAGAGATGTTTCCCGGCGGAAACGGCAACGCCGATCTGGGCTACAACAAGCATCCCCATGCCCACGGCCATGGACACGGCCACAGTCACAATCAGTTCCTGGCGCAGCCCCCGCCGCCACCCCCGCACTTTTCGCTGCCCGCTGGTGGTGGCCCGGGCATCGTGAACCCTTTGGTGGCTACCAGCCTGCCGCTGGCGATGCAGGGTGGTGGCGCCGGCATCGATTGGGCGCAGCTCGCCCAACAGTGGATCCACATGCGTGACGCTGGCCCGGCAGCCGTCAATATGCCCGTTTCAGCTTGCCCACCGCCGCCCGTAATTGGCAATGTGCGCGATTACCACCATCAGCAGACTCTGGGCCTGCCACTGACGAGTGTGGTGCGAACGGGGTATCCGGGGGTCTTGGAGGAGCACGGCGAAGCGGACATGGACATGGACGACGACAACGAGCGCGGACACGGTGCGGAAACGCCGCCACCGCCAGCGCCAGTGGTTACGCAATCCCAGTGGCTGGCAGTCAGTGATTCGCCAGCCCTGTCCGTGCCGGCGTCCAGCGATGCGGGTGAGTAATCATAGAAATGGGACCACCGATCGGCGCCATAATCTGATCACGAAACATTTCCCTTACAGCTGCCACGCTGGGAAAACAGCAATGGAGCAATTGGCACACACAGCCCGGAAAAGCTACAGCTACAGGCAATCCCACAGCCCATATTCCCTCGCTACTCAAAATAAACGTCAGCAATCCCAATGAGCCGCATCAACAGCTGCAGTTGCAGCCACAGCAACAGCCAACGCAGCCACACCAGCAAGCAACGCATCAGCAACATCAGCAGCAATCGCAGCAGCAACAGCAACATCCGCAACAACCACAGCATCATCAGCAGCAGCATCTAGACAGCGGAAGTGGCGGAGGTGCCAGCAGTGAGATCGATGCCAACAAACGCAAAATGTTGCCAGCTTGGATAAGGTGAGAGACCAAGGGAAATGAAGAAATTAAAAATAATCATGGTTCCCATTCAGAGAGGGCTTGGAGAAAATGGAGCGTGAGAAACAGCGGCAGCTGGAACGCCAGCAGTCGTCCTCTCATGTGCCATCAGACATGACTGATGCCGAAGTCGATGTCCATGTTAAGCAAGTATCAAGCAAAACACTAACAACACCTGTTAATCTATTGAACATTGCGAGCGTGGTAAGTAGGGGTACTATGGTCAGGGCTTGCAGGGTTAACTGACTCTCAATACGGACCGAAAAGTGCTGAATTCACACCAATTGGTTGCTCACTCCTCACCCGAACGGGACTGAACTAAACTGAAACTTAAAGTGCAAACAAAAACCCAAACTTAAACCGAGACAGACCGAGTAGCGAAGGCAGATATAGAGACTCTAGATTAAACATGCCCTTGAAATTCAGGCCAGCGACAGCGAAGATTCTATTGGCTTGCCTGCTGGGGTGGCGCTTGGCGGAGAACTGAAGGAGCAGCAAATAGGTAATGAATTGTTAAGTAAGGCCACCACCGATGGCAGCAACGACAGCAGCGACGAAGACCAGGAGGAGGAGCAACGACGACGGCGAGGAGTTCACAACGAAACCGGAAGCCGCGAGGCTGTGGTGAAGGCGACAACGTCTGTAAAGGACGACGATGTCAATGGTAAAAACTACGAAGAAAGACTGGCGGATCTGGTAGGCATCAATCACCACTTAACCTGGATGTGTCGGGCTCTCAGTCAGGCGATGAAATCGAGTGGATCCCAGAGACGAATTTCCTGCGGACGAAATAACTGCGGAGCAATTCATTCACTCTGCCCTGGATTTTCATTCCCTGGCCACCGGCGGCGGCACATCCAAACCCAAACCCCCCTTTTGTATAGTTTGAAATCAATCTATGAATACCCAAAAACCCATCTTTAGATGCTTGTGGTGCGTCGCACACTAACCGAAATCCTACTGGAAACCACAAACGAAGAGATTGCAGCCATTGCAGGCGAGACTCTCAAAGCGCACCGCGCCAAAGGTACATTATTTGCAATACACTTAAGTTCACCCAAAACCGATCTCTTCCAGCGCTCGCGCGTGTTGTTGTTGTTATGTGTGTGTAAGTAGTTTATATAGAAGATAAGACGGCGCGGATCCAAGATTGGATGACCCTGTTTTTGGCCAAGCTATGGCTTCGAATACGAACGAATATCGGCGAGCGCGCGTTAACACCTCTTTTAATCCTATGTCTCTGCTAATAATCTTTGAATCCTTATAATGAAACCACAAACCAAATATGAAATCACTTGCTGAATTTTATAATCGTAATATATAATATATACCTATATATATATGTATGTACTATGTGTAAATCAAAAGCGTCATCAGCCCAAGTGATTCGCAAAAGCGCCTTGTCCTCCATTACCGGCAACTTGGGTAAGTAATCAAAGTCCACAGATAGTTCGTAAGTTTCTTTTGCACTTTGTTTTTTTTTTGTTTTGTTTAGAGGTAGTCTGAGTTATGCTTGAACCCCCCTTTATCTCTCTCCGTCTCTGTACTCAACGAATTGGATAATGCCCTTCCCTATATTCAAATAACTTTGAGCCAAGTCGAAAAAAATCCTTCCCTATGGCTTAGTTTCTTCTCTTACCCGGATAGTCAAAGGCCTTCGCCTCCTATTCCTTCACCTTTTTCTGTAAAGACCTCCTATAATAAAATCGATGAAAAAATAACTAAAACTGCGCCCAATCTACATACATCGATGCCTGGTTAGCCACAATTAGCACTTGACTGATTTGAATTATAGGTTTAGCTGCCTATGGCGATTCTTCCAGCGAAAGCGATGAGGATGAGGACGAGGAGGATGGCGAGCGCCAGGCGGATGCTTGCAAGGATGTTGATAAAAGCGTACACCTAAGCGCGGAAGAGTTGAAGGTAAGTTGGCAATTAAAATGATCAAACTAATATTTATTAACAACCTTTTAACTTTCTTTTAGGCTCGCATTCGGCGCAGCAAACGATCCTTTGAAAGAGTCATTGACGACATTGAAGATCGCGTCGCCAAGCAGGAGCAGCGCGATGAGCAGACCCTGCAACGGCATCGAAAGCGCGAGTTGGAGCGCTCCGATACTGCTAGCGAACAGCGTCGCCCGCTGGCCAATCCCGAATCGTTCGGTGAGACGGCCAGTCGCCCAACCCACGAGAAACTGCAGCAATACAATGGTTTGTTGGTCTTAAATACTCTCTCTCGATAGAGCTCCACTAATCATCTTGTTCGTAAGTAGGCAAACGTCCCAGTCGCAAGGAACGCACCACTCGTTTCAGCGACAACAAGGATGGCAAACAGCAGTCCCAGAGCTATGTCCAACAGGTGGTGGCTGCCGCCGCTGTTGCTCCACCAGCCAGTGTGAGCTCAAGTTCGGGTCCGCCGAAATTGAAGCCGGTGCCGAATCCGGCCACAAATCTGCTGCAAATGCCGGAGTCGGTGGCCACCATGCTGAGTGCGGCGGACAAGGCGCTGAACAAAGCCAACAAATCGTCGCGCAAGCCTAAGAGCAAGCGGCGCCACTCGTCCACATCGTCCTCCTCCAGCAGTTCTGACAGCAGCAGTTCCAGCAGCGACAGTGATGACAGCAGCAGCACCACCAGCGGCTCCAAGACATCCAGCAGTCGGAGCAAGCGCAGCAGTCGTCATGGGCACCGCAGTCACCACGGCAGCAGCAGTCGCAGCAAATACGACCGTCGCGATCGCCACAGAGAAAGGGAGCGGGATCGGGACCGCGAACGGGAACGGGATCGACGCCACGATCGCCACTATAGCGGTAGCAGCAGTAGTAATCACCGCCAGCGACAGCCGCGGCATCGGGGCTCTAGCCACTCTGCCGAGGATGATGGCGGCGGCAGCAGCAGCTACCACCGATCCTCGCGACCGAGTAGCAGCCGTAGCCATGACCATGGTAGCAGTACGAGCGGACGACAGCGGCACCGCACGAGATCACGCTCCAAATCGCGCAGCACCCACCACTCCAGCTCCAACGCGTACACCTCCTCTTCTTCCGCGTCGCATTCGCGCAAGCGCCACTAAGATAATGACAACAGCTAATTGTTAAATTATACATATATTATTCTCTATTTTCTCTTCTGTTTAAGATGCTTTCAGTAAACAGTTTTAACCCCCAGCTTTTAAAATAATAAAAATATTACTCAAAGGAAATATGGCTGGAGTTGCTTATTCAATGATTTTACTATATATATGTAATCATCACATTCAGTGCATGACATGGGGTTTTTAATGTTTTGATTTATTTTGTTTAACCTACTAATTATTAACCAATTAATTTGGTTCCTAATTGTCCTTAAAGAGTTAATATATTGGAAATCATATGGTTTTTTGTTAAACTAATATATATATGGTAATATTTCTTAATGAAAGATGAGATATTTCGAAGTTTTCCTAGATTAAAAAATATATCCGTTTATCAATTGAAGATATAAAATTTCTTAACAAATTATAGCGAGAAAAGGTGTAATTTTAAGAGGAAGTAAAGATTGCTTACTTTTTTATATGGTTTTAGATGAATACTTCAACGTAGGATCAGGCACCTGAAGTTAAGCTCGGAGCCGATCAACAAAAACAACCATTAAAGTCAGATAGCTATTAAGACATCCGTATCGTTAAGTTTTCTAAACTTTAGATAGCTCTGAGAGCTGAAATAGAGAGCCCATCCAGGCTTTAATGGTTGATTTAAGTTAATGAAGTAAGGAAACACATAAAGTTGCACTAAGTCTCTTAATACTAAATGCTAGATTTTGCTATCAATATTTTAGCTTTTTCTGCTTCTCTCCGAAGGGGTCGCCGTAGTTCACCTTTCCCAGCTCGTAATGGCTCATGTTATTGCGATGAATGGTCAGTAGGGCACCGCTCTTGAAATTCATCCCACAGACTCCGCATTTGTAGGACAGAATTGGCGGTGGCCGCTTCTCAAGTTCCATTGGCTGTTGACATCGAGCCTCCGAAGCTCTCTGCCGGCGCATCCGCTCAATGTCCTCCGCACGTCGTTTGCTCACCCGGGCATTTACATAAGGATCGTCAGGAATAGAGTCCACTGCCCCTGAGCCCTTGAGTTGGACTTCATGATGTCCCATCTGGTTGCGGTGGATAGTCAGCAGTGAGCCGCAGACAAAACTATCACCGCACACTCCGCAATGGTACGGCCGCTCGCCCGTGTGCCGTCGCAGATGGATCTTTAGGTCGTTGGACTGCACGAAGCTCTTGTCGCACTTGTCGCAGGCATATGGACGCTGGCCGGTGTGAAGCCGCATGTGACGCGCCAGTTTGTTTTGCGAGATGAACTTCTTGGAGCAGATCTTACACTGGCTGGGCCTCTCGCCCGTGTGCTGCCTCATGTGCAGGGTCAAATCCTGGCTGCGGGGATAGGCCTTCTCGCACTGGGTGCACTTGTACGGATAGTCGCCAGTGTGGCGGCGTATGTGGATGGTGAGACTGGACGCTGGGAAGCTGAGGCCGCAATAGGGACAGTCTCGACGCTTGGGAACACGCTTACGGGCTGTGATATCCTGCGTCTCTTGGCCGATATTATCCAGCGGTGCGTCGGGATGGAACGCCAGCATGTGGCGCCGGAGGGTGTCTTGGCGCTTGAATGTGCGCGGACAGTGCTCGCAGGTTAGTAGACCGGTGCCGCTGCTCTCATTAGCCAGCTCCTGGGCGGCCATGTCCGCCGTCTTTCTGTGGGCCAGGTCAAAGTGACGCGCAAGGGACTCGCTCTTGGCGAAGACTCGTGGACAAATGGCACATCTGTAAGTGAAGTTCTGCGAGTGGGACAGACGGCTGCCCAGCCGCGAAGATCCAGCTGGCGGCAGAGTGATCTCATGTTCATTCGGCGGCACTATTAACTGACAATCCTTCGCGTCATCCTCCTTAATGGTTATTTCCGTTTCAGACTCTGGATCATCAGCGGCATACAGCTGCTCATGTTCCACATCAGATTTGGGAGCCTCCACCACCTCCTCTACGCTTGACTGCTCCTCCTCGTAACCTGGCATGAACCCTTCCATATCAACTACTTCCTCTTGGTCAATCAGGTCCAACACCTCCACATCGCCCTCGTCCGTCTTAGCTGCAGCTACCGCCGCCAACGCCTGCTGCAGGCACAAACTCTGGAGCTTCTTTTCGGCGTTTTCCACCTCCAGGATGAACTCGTAGGCACTTATTAGCCGCCGGGTGCAGTTCTGGCAGAGCTGGGCTGGAAGATTTGCATCCTCTGTCATATTCACTTTGGAAACAAATTGCAAAAGCTGCCTCAGCTCCATGTTCAGCTCGTTGTACTCGATCTCGTCGCATAAGCACAGACTTGTGCTGGTCTCGTCCACCTCCAGACAGACGCGACAGGTCATAATATTAAAGTTGATGTCTGTGCAGTCCATGATTTCGCATTTCTGGGAATTAAAATAATAACAAAAAGCCGTCGAATGACGAGTGATCGGTAAACAGCTGATTAATAGTGTGACCAATCCGATAACGATAAAAATAACACCGCCATAAAAATACCAACATATACCATTCAGGTACAATAAATACCTTTTAGGTACTAATAATTTAAAAATGTATCTTTGTATTTAAACCACGATCAAAATTAAATTCCTTACTTACATAATAATGATATATTTAGTCTTTTCATTAACCGATCCGCTCGGACTGATCACCTGCCGATAATTTATTTCTCGATACCAGTGACTGTTCCATAAACGATCAAACGATCTTTTTCAAAACTGACAGTCAGCTTGCCGCGCCGACACCCGCTTTACAATTCAAACGAACGGCATTTTATTTTCACAGGATCGACCGTGAATCGTGAATGCTTTACACACAATAGCCCCCGTTTTAGCCTTGTTATTTTACCAAATTGTGTTTTGTTAGCTGTTGATTGTGCGTGTCGCCATGTCCCAGCAGCCAAACAATGTGCTGCGCCCTAAGGAGAATGCCCTGACCCAGAAGACGGAAGCGGCGGGCGCCGTCCTGAACATGCATAAGAAAACCTTGCATCTGCCAAAGAAGGTGAGTTGGTGGTGCCCACGGATAAAGTTAAACGATCCTCATAAAGCGTTGCTTACTTAGCAGACCACCAGCGAGAACTCGGCACCAGCCAACAAGCCCGTTCAGGGAGCTCTTGGCTCAGGAATAAGGAGTGCTACGACGACGACAACTGGCATGCGTCAGCCGACTAAACCTGGGCCAGGAACCGCCTATTCGGCAGCCCCTACAGCTGCAGCAAAGTTCCAGAAACCGCTGGTACCCACTGCAGCTCCACTAAAAAAGGCAGCTTCTGAGTTTGTAGCTCCCGCTCCAGTGGCGCCCATCAAGAAGGCAGAAGCTGCCCCAGCACAGAAATCGAGTGCTGCCACTGCACCCAGCAGCTCGAACAGCGCTGACAAAGAGAAAGGAAAGTCTGGTGGGTATATGGCTTATTTCCTTACTAAAGTACCGATTGTAACTGCAATCTTTCGCAGAAACCCAGCCGCAGAAGCCCAAGAAGACTTGGGAGCTGAACAACTTTGATATTGGCCGGCAGTTGGGACGCGGCAAGTTCGGGAACGTTTATCTTGCACGCGAAAAGGAGTCCCAGTTTGTGGTTGCCTTAAAAGTGCTGTTCAAGCGCCAGATCGGTGAGTCGAACGTGGAGCACCAGGTCCGCCGAGAGATTGAGATTCAGTCGCATCTGCGACACCCCCATATCCTGCGGCTCTATGCCTACTTCCACGACGATGTGCGCATCTACCTGATCCTGGAGTACGCGCCCCAGGGCACTCTGTTTAACGCTCTGCAGGCGCAACCGCTGAAGCGGTTTGATGAGCGCCAATCGGCGACCTACATTCAGGCCCTGTGCTCGGCGCTGCTTTACTTGCACGAGCGAGACATAATCCATCGCGACATCAAGCCGGAAAACCTGCTGCTGGGTCACAAGGGAGTTTTGAAGATCGCCGACTTCGGGTGGTCCGTGCACGAGCCCAATTCGATGCGGATGACGCTGTGCGGCACCGTGGATTACCTGCCGCCCGAGATGGTCCAGGGAAAGCCACACACCAAGAACGTGGACTTATGGAGTCTGGGCGTGCTCTGCTTCGAACTGTTGGTGGGCCACGCTCCCTTCTACTCAAAGAATTATGACGAGACGTACAAGAAGATCCTCAAGGTGGACTACAAACTGCCCGAGCATATATCCAAGGCGGCCGCTCACTTAATTTCCAAGCTGCTTGTTCTAAACCCACAACACCGCTTGCCGCTTGACCAGGTGATAGTACACCCGTGGATCTTGGCACACACACAGTGAACCATTATTATTTTGCGTTACTTTAGTTATTTCCTTTTTAATTTTGATTTTTAGTTTAGTTTTCGCCGCGTAATTTAATTATGGCATCTTAAAATTTTCATTTAACCGCTACAAGAAATTAACGTTTATGCATTTAGTTTATTATTATTATTATTATCAATACCAATAAAGTTCTGCGTGTGTTTCGAATGCTAGGCGAGTTTAAGTGTGTGTACAATCTCCTGGCTTACATGGCTAATGGCCTAATCTCTAGCGAAATGAGTCGAGTTGAGTTGGCATTCGAAAGCGGTGACAAAAACACAGGCAACATTGCCCAAAATGCAGTGTAGCGAGTTATTTTTATCACAGAAAACCAAGTACAAACAAAGATTGTACGGAGGTGGAGGAAACCGCAAGTTGGCTGCTTGAGATGCGTGAAATTTGTGATGAGGGATCAGCAAAATATAAAAATCTATAAACGAGTAAGGATCTGAGCCGAAAAGTCCTAATATTTTGTAGATTTTCGTTGATTCAATGAACTGCCTCCGATCCAATTCCAATCTCATTTACGGCTTGCTTTTGTAAAAAAATCATAGTGGTACTCATGAGCTTGAACTTTACTTATCATCTAATTGGGGCGTGCTCACACCCATACAGATTTGGTTTTATAATCTCCAATTATAATACATATTCAATTAAGTTTGCTACTCAGATCCATGAAATCTATGCGCGTATGAGCACGTCTTTAACCTACAGGGGTTTGTTTTTATTCCTTTTGCACACTTGCCGGTTTAAGTTAACGAAGATTCTGTTACTTAATGTCTAATGGCCTCGCCTCCCTTTTTGCGCCCCACATTGGAGTAGTCATCCTCTGCAAAGATATTCAACGTTTAAAGAAAGTCCCAACTCTATCTAATTCCCAAAACTCACCATCTTGATCCTCATCAAGACCATCTTCCAAATGAATACCTCCCTCGGCAAACTCTTTGCCTTGGTCGGCCACAATTTCGTTGTTCAGATTGTCTGTGTCGAGCAGATGCTGCGGTTGCTTCACGGCCACATCGCCCACATCTTCATCCTCGTCTCCCTCAACACCACCGCCGCCAGCGCCGGCTGCCTCAGCCATCTGCTTTGCCGGCTCATCGGGCACGGGCCCGGGACCCGGTGCTGGCAACTCGCCATCGAAGAAGTTCTGGCCTCCGGCTGAGGGTAAATTAAAGCTGGGTTCGTTCAAGGCATCCTTGACCTCGTGGGCGCCAGAGTCCTCGTTTGGCTTAGGCGCAACACCTAGATTTTTGTTGCTCTCCAGGTCATTCACGGCATTTGCATAGCGATTGTTGTTCTCGTTCTTTGGCAGCTCCTCGGCAGCGGTGTCCACATCGACAACATCGCCCTTGACATCTACCTTGTTGTCCTCGAAGTTTTCGGGAATGGGGGCTACGTTTTCGGGCAGCTTACGCTCAACCTTTGCCGGCGGCTTGGCGAGTGGCGGCATTCCGCTGCTGCTCACCTTGGGGGCCACGGAGGCGTTGGGAGCATCGCCAGCGCTTTTGACGGCCAACTCACCAGCTGATGACTGAGTGCTGCTCTTGCGGGGAGCGCTCAACGGAGAAATGGGACCGCCGGATAACTGCGGCTCCTCCTGCTGCTGCTTCTCAGGCACAATCTGAAAGTTTTCAACAGAGTTTATTATCAGGCTGTGGTTGTTGCGAACGGCGAAGGTGAGCAGTGGTAGCTGCTCCTGCACCGGCGGCCGCTGCGCCTGATCCTTGGCCCCGCCACCATTGCTCTTAATCGTTGTGTTAGTAGTTGTTTTAGTTTGGTTTTGGTTTTGGTTTGGGTTAGTTGCTAGAAGATTTACCCCGCCGCCGATCCTGTAGAGGCCTTCACTCACTTGCACTTGGGCATCGAAGGACTTCTCGTTACGCGGCTTCTCAATGCTGTGAGCCTGCTGGGCGGGACTGGAGTTTCTCGTAGTTGGCGTGAGGTCCGCAGGTTTGTTTAGCTGCTGCTGGTGGCCATGAGCCGGAGCCTCTGCTGGCTGCACTTTGGGCACATACTGGCAGTTGGCCTTAAATTCGGAGATAGTGGCCTCCAAGGCGTGTATTTTGTGCTCAGAGTCGCGGTGTAGCTTCTCTAGTTTATCCTTAATTGCACCGATAAGAATGTTTTAAGCGAAAATCTTTAAGCTATGATCACAAAGCTCACCTTCCAGGTCGCGACCTCCTGCTCCTTGCTGGCCTTGTCCTTGTGCACATCCGCCAGTAGCTTTTGCAGTTTCTGGTCAAAGGCGTTGGTGTCTTCGACGTGTTTCTTCTTGCTCTTGAGGCACTCCTCCTCGAGGTCGGAGTGCTTAGACTCCAACAGCTTGTATTTCTCCAGTTGGGCGTCGAACTTTTCCTGCAGGGCTCGCTCTGTCTCCTGCTGCTTCTGCACTGCCTCCGCCAACTGGCCCTCGTACTTCTCCTGTAGGCTCATCTTCTCTGTGCGCAGCAAACTCATTCGCTTTTCCGCCGTCACCTTTTCGGCGGTCAGAGCTGCAAATACCACCGGAAATAGAGTGTAAGCTGATGCAAGTATCTAAGGACTGGACTTACATTGCATTTGGACGTTGAGGCCCTCCTGGAAGGCGCGGCTCTCGTCCAATTGGTGCTGAGACATTTGGTAGATGACAATCATCATGATGAGGACGATGAACATGCTCATCAGAATGCAGATGCGGACGCGTCCGGAACGCGCAAATCGAGCCGAGCTCATGTTTGCCCTACGTTTTAGTTAGTAAATAGAACTATTTACAACTTTTTTTTGTTGAGGAATGTAATTATAGAGCGCTGCCAGCAGAAAAGTTCTGGTGCTGCAAAATTCTTTTGTTGTGCTTCCGCGGCGCAAGTGTTGCAAAGCGACGATTGTAGAGAAGCGCCTATCGAAGCGGTAGTCTATCTGGATTTCAAAATAAATTAGAGTTTTTTTACAATTATTTCATGTATGTTATCGGATGTTGAAAGAAATTCGTTTCAACAAAGCTTTCTATGATTGACTTGAAAAAGTGTTAAAAATATGATTTGGTGCCTCTATTTTTACAGATAAACTTTAATTTTAATCTATATGTATGAAGTTGGCTGGAAATATAAAGTCTAAATAGCTTTTACGAAAATATCTTGTTAAACATAAATATTTTTATTAATTTGGTTACTGAGTTAAGGTGCCCCTTAAAGATGTTAAAATTAACATAAGTCTGAAAACTTCTTTTATTAACGAATCGAAAGGTAGTTTTTAAGATGGTCTATGTATAATCTAAACTTCCTCTAACCGATTTTTTTTAATGAATTACATTTAAAATAAATGAAATCTTGTTTGTAGTTTAAATAATATAAACCTATTAATATGTTAAACATTTCCGCTTGAACTTTCAGTGGGACCAGTCTACAAAAGCATTTTTCTTTAAAAGCCGGTGGTATTATTAAACGGGCCCGCCACGGCCACTCCAGAGAGCACCAATCGGCGAGTGAAGCGCGAAGAGAAATATCAATAATTAGGTTTAATTTAGTCGGATAGCTTACGAATTTAGTTGTTTCCCGGCAGCAACTGTTAAGTTTAAAGTAAACAAGTCAATTAACTGAGCGACGCACAAAATATTCAAGTATTGGAATGTGAGTTGAATCGTGTTTGTGGCGGGAGGGAAGGCGAAGAATCGCAAGGGGGCGTGAAGGTGGAATTTATTTAAACATTTAATGGACCGACCGAGAGAAACACACATGCAAATGTGTGCGTATCGGGAGAGTGTGGCGGCAATCAATTCAATTTATTAAAGGTGCTCGAGAATTGTGATAAACACGTCAAATTACGTAAAGTCTCGCACAAGTGGTTGTTGCTCCTGCTGCCCAAGCAGAGTGTCCCATTAACAGTTATCAAACATCGAAGCGGTGTCTCACCTGTCCGAAAGGTAACACGCGGCGGTAACGGGAGTGTACTGTAAAAATAAAACTCGCAATAAACGGTCACTGTCGAGCGGGCCCCTCGACCTGAATTCGCCGATTCGGGCAATAATCAATAACTTGCTCCGACACGGCAACAACACCGTGCCGTCTTTACCTTTGAAGCCGTAATCTCGTAAATGGTTTAGCTATATACTCCATTTATCGTCCCAGAAAAGTTTATACCTTGTGTGGCCAACTTCCTGCATCAAGCTGATATCTTTGAACCTAAATTATACCTCCAAAATAAGGTGGAAAGATAAAGAACAGAGACCGCTGCTCTTATCTGCGGCCCAATGCTATGAAAACCCGTTATTTGGCCTTGCCTGTTGAGCGATTTTAAGGTGGCATTACACTAAATCTTCGCGATTAAAACTTAGATTTTGTTTTCGATTATGCTTATTAGTTTTGCCCATTATACCAGTCACATTTCGATCGAAATTCGCGATTATGATAGTGTTTTGTGGTAAATCAAGATCTAAAAAATGATTTGATTAAAAATAGTTTTTCGTATACATGTTTTGCTCATTCTGAAGGGCTTTTAAAGGCCTAGATAATATTATCGTCCATAAGTTTCATCTTCAATATGTTGTTCTGTAGAATATCAAATTTAAAACCTACTTATGGAGCTGCTGTCTTCGTCTTGCTCTAATTTAAAATTTTTCTGATAAACTTCATCAGATAACAGACATAAAAGGAGGTAATTCATATTTCAATGTGGTTATAGAATAAGGATGTAAACATGATTATTTTTAGTAAATTATATTACAAGACTCTGCCGTAGGTATTTCCCAATTCGCAGAAACTTAATACTACCTTAAAATCGCAACAAAAATCTGCCCCAACTGATTCGTTTTTAGCACTCTAGTGTAATTGTGCTAACGAAGCATTTGTTTAATATTTATTCACGAATGCAGGCTAATGGCACCCCATTGATATGCTGCTAATCTCCGTGGGGCCCCAGTCTGGGCATGTCAATAAACTTTGGCCCGCGCCTATCACTAAGGTTATTATAAGTACTTGATTCAGTCCTATATCAGTTGGTTAATGTACACATAATAATTTATTGTTTTGTTGGGGTAACAACAACAGTGGTGTGGCTTAATTATGGATATTTTTAAATTTTCAAGAAACCAGTTTGCACCAATTCTTCGCTCACACACATTTTGTATAAGTATCATTAACGCGAGTGTGTGTATTTCGCAGAATGTCGAGCAACGCGATCCACAAACTGCCGCTAGAGCAACCACAGCAACAGCAATTCGCGTAAGTTATCAATAAACATATTAATTAGCCTGCAAAATGTAATCACAAAAACAAACAATGTATATTTGTTTTAACAATAATATTTTGAAGGCTGAACAACTAAAAAACACTAGAATCTTAGCAGAATATCAGTTTACTCTTAATATCAGTTGTTTTTGGTTACCAGGAGTGGTTTCTAAAATTTACATTGATTTTGTTAAAAAGAAATAATTTAGAAATTAATACAGATGATAGTTTGATAGAATATTTAAGTCACTTATTTTACATTCATATACAGCTTTAAAGTTAGCCTCGTAAAAGATATAGATCTATATTTCATACAAAATTAGTTAAAAAATAAATATCATAGTCAATTAAAATTATATTAACTATTTGCTAAACTAGTTGTAGTTGCTAATATGCTAATAGTTCCTAATATGTATGCACAGGCTTATTATACTTCATATTATCTCTAGTGTGCTCAAATACTGGATGATAAACATTGGTTATCTGGTAATGCTTATCATATTTCACAGGGTTAATGAACTACTACAGTTTGAATTCGCCTTTTTGCACTTACCGAAAGAATACTGTATCTGCGTTTATATATTGTATCATCCATCGTTGACAACTTGTCACATGAACACACATTTATACACATTTCAGTTTCAAGTGGAGCCCTTAGTCAGCCAGCCAACAGACAATTTGGCACTGCTCTCGATCTCTTCCGTCCCCGACCTCCTCCTCCTTTTTAAGTCAATAAATTTAGGACAAAATCACAAAGAGGGACAGAGCGATACTATGACATAATATGATTGCATTTTGCACTTTGTTTTTGCTGCTCTCTCGCAGAAATATTCAGACAATTGCCAACTGAAAATAGACCCAAGCTAAGTCTAGATATATACGATCGTATATATACAGGGATGATGATGTTGGCAGACATCCCAAAATATTTCTTGCTTATTAATCGGTGGCAACCCTTTTGACCTTGCTGCTTCTTCGGTTAATAGTCCAATTATTGCGGAACCTTAATGTAGGCCAAGTTCAGAGCCAATACGGGGCTTTGTTTACATTTTGTTGTTGTTGCCGCTGCTTCACATGCAAAGCGAATGCAAAAAGTTAACGCAGGGCAAATATTTGTCAATTAGCCAAGGCGCAAATCACAGGCCGAATAGGCAATGCTCTCTTACGAGTTTCGCTGACATCGTTTTATATATTATTACGATTTATTATAGAATCTGTGAAACAATTTCGGATAGTTTAAAACCACAGAAACATTGTATATAATTTTAGTGATATAAACATAAATATTATTCGTTTTGTATGTTTTCAGACTGCTGCCAAAGATCATTAACGGTGGCATCGCTGGCATCATTGGCGTAACATGTGTTTTTCCCCTGGATTTGGTAAAGACAAGGCTGCAGAACCAGCAAATCGGACCCAATGGCGAACGCATGTACAACAGCATGTAAGAAATGAAGATCCTTTCTATTTAATTCCGTTTAATATCCACAATCTTATAAATGCAGGTTCGATTGCTTCCGCAAGACGTACGCAGCGGAAGGATACTTTGGCATGTACCGCGGCTCTGGCGTGAACATCCTGCTGATCACTCCTGAGAAGGCCATCAAGTTAACTGCCAACGACTACTTCCGCCACAAGCTGACCACCAAGGATGGCAAGCTGCCCTTGACGAGTCAAATGGTAGCTGGCGGTCTAGCCGGTGCATTCCAGATTATTGTCACCACGCCAATGGAACTGCTTAAGATCCAAATGCAGGACGCTGGTCGGGTGGCGGCGGCAGCCAAACTTGCCGGAAAGACGGTGGAGAAGGTATCGGCCACACAGTTGGCCACGCAGCTGCTGCGCGAAAAGGGCATCTTCGGGCTGTATAAGGGAATTGGAGCCACAGGATTGCGTGATGTTACCTTCTCTGTCATTTACTTCCCTCTTTTCGCCACGCTCAATGATCTGGGTCCCCGTCGCAATGATGGCTCTGGCGAAGCGGTATTCTGGTGAGGTTTTTCCCTATTTCTTCGTTAAATTTTTGATTTTAATTTTCACTATCTGCCTCCTGCAGGTGCTCCTTCTTGGCGGGCTTGGCTGCGGGTTCCACCGCTGCCCTGGCGGTTAATCCCTTCGATGTGGTCAAGACACGCCTGCAGGCGATTAAGAAAGCCGACGGCGAGAAGGAGTTCAAGGGCATATCCGATTGTATCACGTGAGGGTCAAAATGTATATATGGATGCATTTTCCTTGGGCTAATCACTGTTTAATCTTCCAGAAAGACGTTGAAGCATGAGGGTCCCACGGCCTTCTTCAAGGGCGGTCTGTGCCGAATGATTGTGATTGCTCCCTTGTTTGGTATTGCCCAGACGGTCTACTATCTGGGCGTAGCCGAGGGTCTGCTGGGTGTGCAAAAGAAGTAGAGGGAAGATATATACTCCCACAACGGCGGATTGATAAGACAGAAGCATTTAAGTCTACTCTCTAAATGTTGAATGTGTATATCGTGTTTAAATGTTGTTAAAGCTGTCCATGAATGTAATTGTAAAGTCTCTGTAGTAAGCACGCGTAATTGAGTCGAGTTAGCCATTAAAGGTACCACATGCAGTTGTTAATGTTCCTCCCAGTCCCATTAATCCACTGAATATATATAAACCTGAAGATATATCATAAACAGACCATGGCAGAGAACAACCAACTGATGCTCCCAAATGACAATAAGATGTTACAAGATCCATGCTTAAATTACCTGTAAATTTTGTTAGAGTGTTATTTATAATTGTTGTTGTGTTTGGGCACTATCGCTATATACTTCCCGGAGCAATCCGAAGCTAACCACGAACGTTTTGCCTCAAATTTGTATTAATAATGCATTTTCCTTTGCTGCCAGGCGAAAGTTTAATTTTAGTAGCAACGAAGAACATGACTAGAGCAATTGTTTACTTTATGAAAACGTCAGACATGAACAAACGAAATATATAAATACAAAAAATAACATAAATTTAGACAAGTTTATTGGCGATATTTGTTATTGGTTCAGATGGAGAAGCCTGCAAAATTTAAGTAAGAGGATCTAAAGCCTATAGCTTGTCCTTATCCCGCCATTGTTGTAGTGTTTTAGCCAAGGTCATCAATGGTGGCATCGCTGGCGTCATTGGCGTAACATGTGTTTTTCCTCTGGATCTGGTCAAGACTCGATTGCAGAATCAGACGATAGGACCCAATGGCGAGCGCATGTACACCAGCATGTGAGTGCACGAAATTAGGCAAGGTTTTTGGGTATTATCAGAGGAAACACCCACAGCGCCGATTGCTTCCGGAAGACTATCGCCAGCGAGGGATTCCTTGGCATGTACCGGGGTTCGGCGGTCAACATATTGCTGATCACTCCCGAAAAGTCCATCAAACTGGCGGCCAACGACTACTTTCGCCACCATCTGGCCACCAACAATGGGATTCTTTCGCTGCCGCGAGCAGGACTAGCTGGCGGTTTGGCCGGTCTGTTTCAGATCGTGGTAACTACACCAATGGAGCTGCTCAAGATCAAGATGCAGGACGCCGGTCGCGTAGCCGCTGAAGCCCGCGCAAAGGGTGAAGAGGTTAAGAAAATTACAGCACTGGGCCTGACCAAGCAACTACTGAGGGAGCGGGGCATCTTGGGTCTGTACAAGGGCTTGGGGGCCACCGGAGTGCGGGACGTCACGTTCTCAGTGATCTACTTCCCGCTGATGGCCTATATCAACGACCTAGGGCCGCGAAAGTCTAATGGATCGGGCGAAGCGGTATTCTACTGGTCCCTGTTGGCAGGAATTTTGGCCGGGGGGACATCCGCCATCACAGTCACGCCGCTGGATGTGATTAAGACCCGTCTGCAGGCCTCCGAAGGCCAGCAATACACCGGCATCGTCGACTGTTTACAAAAAACGCTGAAGAACGAGGGTGTAACAGCATTCTTCAAGGGCGGTCTCTGTCGGATCATGGTGGTGGCCCCGTTGTTTGGGATCGCCCAAATGGTCTACTTTCTCGGCGTGGGCGAGACTATATTGGGTAGCGAGAAAAGGAAATCGGTGTAGGCGGATGGTAAGCCTCCGAATAGATCGATATTTTATACACAGTGCATTCAGGTCTGAGTATGAAGTAACATAAGGTATGTATTAGCTTATTGGATATACAAATTTAAACGTTTACAATCGATAGGTAATTTTTATGAATCAGCCCAGGGATGATCTGCCAGCCCATCTCTCATATCACAATCCACCGTGAACGGTTATCAGTCCTCTTTCGCCTCCGGCTGTCAGATTTTTCAGATCACATCCGCTGGCCGGCTGTTCGGAGCGGCTGCGTTGTCGGCACTCAAGTCCATGTAGCGAGCGCGCTGCCAGCGAGCCACTGCAGCTCGATACCAGTCGAGGAATAGGGCCTGGCGGTACAAGATGATGCCCATTTGCAGGATGAGGAATCCCATAATGGTGATTATATTGATATATTCCCACTCCATGACGATGACAAACACCCAGATAAAGTAGACTCGCAGACCGTCGGCCAGCAGGCGGTTGGCGCTGGAAGAGTACATAGCAATGAAGAGGCCTGCGAAGTTGTACAGGGCACACGAGACGGTGAACCCGATCATGCACATGATCAATGCAGGATTGCCTTGCAGACTCGCCCACAGATCGCTCCAGTCATCGAAGACCGCGCGCGAGCTCTCGTTGAAGGGATTCATTGTGGGTAGGAAGTGCAGACAGATGGCCAGAAGCGAAGTGATGATCAGGCCAAAGATGCCCTGCCAACCGGCGGCTTGCAGCGGAGCCACATTGGACGTCTTCATCTGCTTCTCCTCGTAGACGTACTGCAGGCCGTGCAAAATCTCGGCAATGATGATGAGTAAGTCCCCGGTCAGGATAGATTTGTTGTCCGTATGCGGCAAAGTAACAATATCGTAGCCAACGCGCTGAACGTCCAGGCAAACGATGTCCAGGAGGCCGCACGAGATGGTGAAGATAGCTAGCCAGTGGCGGGAGCTAAGAGTATGATTCAGGAACATGGTGCTGAATATGCCCACGAAGATAAGAGCAGCGCCTGCGGAGAAGATGAGTCAACCAAAGTGAGCCAAGATAAGAGGCACAGACAGCGACAGATAGACGCACCTCTTATCATCTGGAAGCTGGTCGCGTAAGTCAAGTACAGCCCGGTAAACAGAAGAATGGAAGCCACCACATCAAGTAGGGTGGGCAGGAGCATACTCATGGGGCTAAACTCGCTGCTACCCTGTGCTAGAATGCTGTCCAGCTCGGCGCTCGGCTGTGGTAGGGAATGCAATTAAAATTTACGAAAATCAGGGAGTAAGTGCTGACTTACTCCGCGGCGGCTGGAGATCAAGCGGATCAGCTTGAAGGCCAGAAAGCACAGAAACTCGCCCAGAAACATGAGCAGAGTGAAGACCACCGGATGCTGGAAGCCGTGCAGCTGGCCATCGCTGCCAGTCACCTGCTGCTGATTGGCCCACCTGAAGGCAAACGCACAAGCGGATGCATATTTGGTTAGCATGTATTGACAAGTAAAATTCAAAATTCCGACACTTACTTCACCACCAGGACGTTAAAGGTGCCGCTGAGCACAAAGACCAGAGACAGGAAAACACGATGATCCATTTTGCAGCAGGAATTTCTTTTTATATCTTTGGACGAAGCCGTTTGCTTAATTCAATTTACAAATAATGACGTTCTTTGTGCAGTTCGCCAAAAATTGTGACTGCGCAATGCAAAGTGCAGAAGCGATCCGGCCAGACGGATAGTTGCACGCCCTTCTAGGGGTCAGTTTATTAAATTTCCGGTACTTTTCGATCTTTCCAAGGTCAAACATACACTTTACAAACAATTATTTTGCGACTGAAGTCTTTTAATATTGTTTTTCGTTGTTGTTTTCGTTACTTTTCTAGATTTGCAGCTATAGTGTACTTGTGTGTGTTACTTTGGAAAATACCAAAATTTACTGGCGGAAATATACTAAAATATGAAATAGGCTGGTCATACCCTTGCAACCGCTTTTAGATTTTGAATAATTTCCGGGCTTTGCGAAGCTGGTTGACTTTAATTAATCTATTAAAAGGCTGATTTTTGGATTTTTATTAAACTCAAAACTTAAAAAATATCACAGGAAATGAAAAACCATTTTAATGAAAATACATGAAGTGGTGTTAGTGCATTCGCCGCTGAATTGCCATTAATTCGCCTCCCTTGGCGCGTCCGTTACATTCTGAGCGATATTCCTGCGAATAATTCAGGGATATGATATAGAAAAAATCATAAAATCAGGATTTTAAAGCAGATTAACTATTTCAAGACAAGTGGCAAACTAAAAAGCGAGTCCTGTCGTCTCACCTGTACTCTGGAGTGTTTTTCAAGTGTTGTGATTGTGTTTTGGGATCGATTCGAGTTTGTGTCGTGCAGAGTGCAGTGGGGTGTTCTTAGAGCTCGTCGCGGGAATGGCCGGAGGAGGGCAGCTCCACCTCCTCGACGGAGCCGAGGTGTATGGTTTTATTTGGCCTGCTGAACTTTGGTATGTACTCGACCGTGTCGCTGTTGCTAACCACCGAGTTGTGTAGATGTTCCGTGGGTGCCGCGGGATCGGGACTAGTGAGTGTGATTTTGGAGCCAGTGGCCACTCTGTGGAATGTATGCAGTTTGGTTTGTGTTGATCTGTGTTGTACCATAATTATGCGGTCAAAATATGTCTATATATCTGCTGGCAAGCTAGCTAAGTATTATGATTACTAGAAAAAATATAACAATTTCCGGAAAGTGTAAACTTTGAATTGAAATCTTATCTGAATCAGAATCTGGATTTCAGACATAAATTCACTATCGAATTTGTCTTCCACACGCTTAAGATGCTTTAAAAAATAAGAAAGTAACTACTAGGACTATGTTCGGAATTCACTTTTCTCCGCATATAAAAGATATTTCTTTTAAACTTTCGATATTTTTAGGATTCCAAAGTCAATATTTTGATCGCACCTGATAATTGTGTTCCCGGTTTGTATTATTTAACGTTAGTATTGCGCTCTACTAGGCTGGATTTTAGTCTTTAGGGGGCAGTAAATAAATGGTCTCATCTATCTGGTACCTTATGTACAGCTATTGGAGGTGCTGGTAGTCGAAGAAGGGAAGATCTGAGAGTGGTTGGAGGGTTCTATTGGCGCTGGCGGGCTCCGCCGCGTGATCCGCGCAACTTTTGCGGGTTTCTATTGCAGATTAGAGGATAATCAAGAGCTCCGGACTCAGTGCCGCCACCTTACCTGTCCCTGGCCTGCATGCTGGCCTCCACGTCCAGGCTGCGCGGCTGCCGGAAGTCGCACTCCAGCGAGAAGGCCGAGTCACCGGGCGTGATCAGTTCCGGATCGTTCTGGATCACCACGATGTTGGTGTAGAGGTCACCCTCCCTTAAAGTCTGGCACTGGTCTAGCTGGAAGTTCATCTCCAGAGAGCGAGCTCCCTGGCTTGCCTTGGGCTTCATGAAGCACGGCGGCGTCTGCTTGTAGAAGCTGCCACGCGTGTACATCACACCCGTGAAGGGTTTCTCCGTCTCCAGCACCACGTTCATCGAGTCGGAGCCACACTTGAGGTTCACCTTTTGAATGCCCTGGTCGCTGCCCTCGATCTTAAAGGTGTCCGAAAGGTCTTGTTCCCAGATTTCTGCAACAGAGTAAACAAATTGCTTGTGTGACATTTAACCAAAATTAAGTAACCGTTTCCGATGAGCTATTAAACTCATTTTAGGGACTTGCCAAAGAGATCTTAAAGAGGTTGACTTGGTTAGGACTCTGGTTGAGTTAATAACATTCTTCCCTATGAAATAATGTTTACCTATTTAGGGTTTAGTTAACTTTAACTATTTCTCTGAACGCTTGATAGATTTATAGTTAAAAATTGGTAAGTAAAAACAGGGCTAAATTTAAGCTTTCTTAGGCGTACCTCTTTTGATTTCATTAAAAATACTCCAATTTATTCTCATTTTCTTCTGTAATTTTTTCACCTCAAGAAAACCTTTTATATATTTTTGAGATCTTTAACCGATTTCAAGCTATCTTTCTAAAGAAATTACCGTTACGTCCACCTGGCCCTAATCTACCTAGACTCGCCCGAGCCTCTAGACCAAACGAACCACAACAAACGTAGAGTTCACTAATCTTTAGGAAGTCGCCGGCATAACAAAGCTCCCACAACCGGTTTCGGTTTATTTTGGCCCGCCTAGAACAGAACACCAAGCAGAAGAACCGGCAGCGCTTGGCATTGGAAATATCTCCGAGTCTCGATGAATCAGTTGCACTTGCCTTTTCTCTGGGAGTTCCTCTTACCTTGGTTCTGCTGGCGCTGCTGCTGTTGCTTGTTGGCCGACACGTAGACCAGGCAGGCCACCAGGAGGAGAATGCCGTTCTGTAATCCCGACATGTTGCACTCTTCAGTATTACTCAACACAAATTGTAGGTTTAGATGCCGCGATTCTCTGGACTCCGACCACGTCTGAGCAGCTGCTAGCCAAGATTCGAACTGACGAAGCGACTGCGACTGCGCAGCGCATATAAGCGCGGCTCGAACGCCCAGAGAAAGAGCTGGTCAGCTGGCGAACGAAAGAGACGGGCTAAGAGAAGAAAGACGGAACGACCAGCTCTCCAGAGAAAGAGAAGGACTGAGAATCGGGTGGATAGCTGAGCATAAAATATTTAATTGTACTGCACTCGTGATAAGACTAAAATTTATTGGCATTGCATAGTGGAAAAGCCAAATAAAACGCAAGTGAGGACTGGTGTCGGGAACCGAATGCTTAGGTAACCTTTAATTTGTTTTTATGGACACGTAGATATGATATATTAATAGGATAATATTTTACTTTTCAACAACTTTCTGAAATACGGTTAAAATGCATTTTATTACTGACTGTTAAGGGACTTTAGTGTTAATAATGTTAAAAGCTCATATCTTACTCTTTTATAATTATAATGCACATGATATTAAATGCATTTGATATTAAAATCTATTAATTAATTAGCAATACTTATCAAAGACTCCCACCAATCAAGCGTATATGCAGCGCTCGAACTACTTGGGAATTATAGCGTATTTAAAGGGACTTCGATCTGAAATAGATAATATTTAGTGGTTCCAAACATAAACCTAAAATAACCTGCAAGGAGTTCTCTAAAACTCATAATACCTTGTAACAGGGTATTGCAACATTATTTAAAAGCGTCAGTTTAAGGAAAACAAAATGCGGCATCTCGGCTCCATTTCCGCTTTTCGCGTGTGGCATGTGGATTTCTGCTCTGTGCATTTGATTCGCATTTTTAACGCTGCATTCAACCAATCGCTTTTTTGTGCTCATTATTCAAAATGTTATTAAACTTCCCCGTTTTTGCGACTCTCGCTTCGTTCTCCTTCATGCAACAAATTTAATCATTTTGTGCAGTGGTTTTCCATGCGGTTTTTGTTTGCTTTCCCGCCTGCCTCGTGCTTCTATTTACATCTTTTGTTTTTTGGCTTATTGCGTTAATTAAAGCGTAATTAGTTAACGATTCGGTCCTGCCTAGCGAAAGGTGGAAGTGGCCAAAATAATACAAAAAGCAACTACCCCGAAAGCTACGTGGAAACTTGGCTGGACTTGATTAAGCTGTTATGGCTCTCCAAAGATAGCGTTTTCCATCGCTGGCTTCACTTTTTTTGTGGACTTCGAGACTGTGCAATAATTATATTATTACTATTGTATTATTGTATATTAATATGCAGTATTAATTTCGAGGTTAAATTACGTATGTGGATGCTTTAATGCTTTTATCGTTTAACTAAAACTGTAAACAATAGCTTAAAATTATAACTATAAATAGGCTTCAGGCTTTCGGGCATATGCTGATATATTTCTGAAGGTTATCACTAAATCCAGATTGTAACTTACCTTTCCTATAATTTACGTCACATTATTCTCAAGAGCTCTCCCTTATCGATTATTACTTTTGTTATTTTCTATCTGCAAACTGATTAAATATTTATATCACCTTCCATTTCGAGAGTAAACTATCTCAAGTTCATTTCTTGGGCAATATAGACCCATATCCAGGGTTAAACGAAAGACAAACTAATTTAAGATAAAAGATCTTTATTTTTTGACTGAATAAAATATGAAAAGTAGCTTTTTGTAAACTATATCCTCCACGGCTACTTCTTCTCGATGGCTGCCCAATATCGCTTCAGTTCGATGCCCTCCCAATTGAAAGGTTTGGCAAAACACTGAAAATACATCATTTACATAATTCCTTTAGTAATAGCGAGGATCGTGAAAATTAGCCAAGAGATAGAGTGGGGGAAAATGGGGGAAAATCGGCTTACACACTCACACAAGCGCAGCAGGAGGGAATGCGATTGGGAACGAAAACCAGTGGAGAGACCAGCGAACAAGTTCAACCACCAGCAGAGGGAAGTGGCCAGTAATCGACGGACGGTGGAAGAGGTAGTCTGGCGGTGCCTACTGCACCGATGGCCAAGATTGACAATGATCATGCACACATAGTTGTGTGGACGGCCGAGGAGTGGACCCCCAACCGCAGGGAAGTGGATGTGATGTAATGGTAACATTGTATCCGAGTTGCACAATTTTCGCTGTGCCGCTTTTTGGCCAACTTCCGAGACTGCGCACTCACCTTTCTCCCAGATACCGCAGCACTTCCTGCTCCTTATCGCTGAGCCCCAGCTCGGGGGCCTCCAAATTGATCCGCAGCCGTGAGGAAGGTGCTCACCTCCGGCAATCCGATCATCGTGTGGAACATAGCCAGCTTACCCAGCTCCACACCTCGCTCCCTCATGCTCATCGCTGCCTGGATGCCATCGCGGGGGCCCGGCGTTGGTTAGCAGACCCAACGCCTAGATTCTGGGACTTGAATAAGTCCAGGTACTTTAGGAGTGTGTCATTTATCAGGGTGCAACGGGCATAGGTGAGAACGTTCTCTCCAACTTGCGGTACTTGCGACGCACCTTCTCCTCGTCGTGGAAACCCTTCACATAGGTAGAGGGCAATGTTCCAGACATTTTTGATTATCTGGATTATCTGAGCTCTCTGATGAAATCAAATCGACGGTCAGAAAAGTACTGGCTATAGATGACAATTATTTCCCTTATATTCGGAGATCAGAGAACACCTCTTTATCAGTGGGTCTAGAAGAGAGAGCAAAGCTTAACCAGGGGCTGATTCAAAGTGTTTTGTTACATTAAAAATATTATTATATTATATATTACATGTATTAAAAGAAATAGATAAAGAATTATAATTGAATAAGGAAGAGGACCAGCTTCTTCTTAACTTGGTTATCTGGCTACGATTGTTTTGTTAATAAGCTTGGTATTATTTAAGAGCGCTACTTAGGAAGAGAACGTGACTTAAAAAGTATTCTCTACTCTCTTAGAACTTTTATTCTCTTAATTTTTTGTATAGCTCTCTCCTTCTATCAGTACAAACAAACACACTTTTTTTTAATTAAATTACGCCGGTTGGGGATCAAGTGTTGTCAACAGAAAAATTCCAACAAATAAAAATAAAGCACAAAATACTATATATGTTAATATGTAAGTGTATGTACGTGAGTGCGTTTATATGTAATAAGCAATAATAAATGCTAATCAATCCGCAGCTGAACCTGTGGTCTTATCTGGAAACTCAAATGCAAGTTTAATAATCAAACATGTTTTGTATTTAATATAAATAAACTTGTTCCAAGGATGAGTCTGCTAAATTTACTTTACTTAAAATAAAGAGGCAGAAACGTTGGATTTCTAGATAGCTAACTATATTTTATTAATTATAAACATCTGTTATCTCGAAGCTGTTATTTAATCCAGCAATTTATTTATAAGGTTAAATAGCTTGCAAAATCCGATCTTCCTGCTTCTCCCAATGGTCTCCTTTGTCCCGTCCACTCACTTGAACATATTAACCGTGGAGAGAGTGGAGCCCCAGCTGTAGGATTTGGTGAAAACGCTGCGATAGAAAGACAGAAAAAGATATACATGTAGAGGCAACTGGACTTGACTGGGGATTGGACTGAACTGGACTGGATCGGGTGTCCGGCAACCAGGCCGAGGCCAAGTTCGTGTCCGTGATGCAATGGCCAACACCAAATCCGACAGTCCGACTTGTACAGTTCCCTGTTCGGGCTGCAGACTTACTTTTCCAGCAGATACTTCAGCACTTCCTGCTCTTTGGGAGTGAGCCCGTCGCGGACTGCCGCCAGATTGATCCGCAGCAGCTCCCGGGTGGGGATGCCAATGAGGAAGGTGGCCGCTCCGTCCAGCTGCATGGTGTAGTACATGGCCAGCTTGCCCAGCTCCACTTCTTGCTGCCGGCAGATCTCGGCGCCGCGCTTTCCCACGTCCTGCAGTTCCTTACTACCCGGATGCCAGGGCTGCGGTCCGGCGTTGCTAAGCAGGCCCAGCGAGTGGGCAGCGGCACAGATGATGCCCACGCCCAGCTCCTGGAAGGGCTTCATATAGCGCAGCAGTGTGTTGTCTAGGAGCGTGTAGCGGGCGTAGTTGAGCACCACGTGGACACGACCCTTGGCCCGCTCGGCGCACTCCTTTAGCACGTCCACATCGTAGGCGGTGATCCCGATGAAGCGGGCCTTGCCCGCCTTCACGAACTCCTCCAGGACGGGAATGGTCTCGTTCAGCACCATGTCCAGGCTGGGTGCGGCGTCCACATCGTGAACCTGCAAACGGAAGTCAAGACACTTGGAACCGGTATCGAAAACAGGAGAACCCACCTGCAGGACATCCACTCTGTCCAGGCCGAGTAGCTTTAGACTCCGCTTCACACTCTCCCTCGCCTTTTCGCCGGTGTAGTTGAACATCTTCTTCGGATCCATCTCATAGCGCGCCACCTTGGTAGCAATGTAGTACGCCTCCCTGGGCACATCCTTCAGCGCCTGGCCGAGGAGCTCCTCCGACTTGCCGTAGAAGGGAGCGGTGTCTATGTAGTTGATCCCGGACTTGATGGCCTCGTGCACCATGCGGATGCCCTCCTCCCGATCGAAGTCGTTGGCGAAGAGACTGGAGAGAGTGGCTCCGCCAAGCGCTAATTTGGAGACTCGCAGACCAGTGTTGCCCAGATTCCGGTACTCCATGCGCCGCACCTGCTCCTCATCGTGGAAGCCCTTGACAAAGGTGGCTGGCAGAGAACCCGACATCGTAATCCGTCTGTGGAACGAGTATAAAAGTCACTAGAATGGCCTGGGAATGGTGCGCCTTATATAGGCTCCGCTCTCTGGGAGATCGCTCTTTCCAAGAGCGATAAGAACTGCGAGGGCGTGGAAGTCTACTAGTGGGAGAGGATCTGTAACCTAATGGTTCTAGCTCTCTTAGTTGCCTACTCTTTGCGATAAGACATCAGAGAAACTAGAGCTGCACCTTATGGTAGTAGTAGATCGGTTTGTAATCTGAAATTAGTTTGAAGTAGTTTGCTTACTTAGAGAATTATCTGGAATTGTTTATTTCACCACTTAAATATAATAATAATAAAGCTTGAAAGCTCTTCTACTGTCTGTTCCTTCTATTCACTTTATCTATAACAAACCCTTCAAGTTCTATAAACAAATGGGAGTCTTGTAATTTTTATAAAACTATTTAATTTATTTTATCAGAGAGTTCACTGCTTCCAAGATTTCATAGCTAAAAATTAGTTTGAATTGTTTATTTCCAGACTTAATAAAATAATAAAGCTTGAAAGCCTTTTTACTGTCTGTTCCTTCTATTCACTTTATCAATAACAAACCCTTCAAGTTCTATAAACAAATGGGAGTCATGTAATTTTTGTAAAACTATTTAATTTATTTATCAGAGAGTTCATAGCTTCCAATCAAGTGACAAATCGTTAAGAGTAAGTATAAATATATGCTTTATATATCATGTGCATGAGATAGGGAGCTCCTGAGGGGAGCTGGAGCTCAGAAGAAGACATCGAAGTCACCCTGGGGCTGGTAGCCAGGGCCGGGTGGGATCAGCTGGGGGCGCTGCTGGTTGCGCTGGGGACGGGGAACGATGATGTCGTTGATCTCGTGGAGAATGCCATTGGTGGCCACCACATCGCACTTGGTGACGCCGGCGTTCTCGATCTTCGGGCGGCGGTCGCGGGTGATGCGTAGGTGCTGACCGGAGATGGACTCGATGGAGCGGACGAACGGCCAGTTGGTGGGTATAATGCCGGCACAGCAGACCACGTCCTCCACGATGTGGGTCTTAACCAGGCTCACGGGATCGGAGGGCTTTGAGCCCTCGGCGGACTCGGTCAGCTCCTCGAAGACATCGTTCTTGGGCACCAGCAGGGTGAAGCTGCGCGAGTCGTTGGACAGCAGCTGGGTGAGATTGGCCTTGCGCACCAGCTCCAGGAACTTGCTGTAGTTGGGATTGGCCTCCAGCAGCTTGAGCATGTTCTGGGGGAAAAAATGAATGGTTCATAAAGTGATTTATTTGGAAATGCATTCCTTAAACTTACATTCTTGGGCGGCGCCAAGGCACGATCCACCTGGTGCAGCACGGAGCCACAGCTCTCGTCGTCGAAGTGAACAAGGCGGGCACAGTTGACCGTGGCCCGGTTCATCACGTCCGAGAAGAGGGCATGGGTGGAGTAGAGATTGAGGCGGACACTGGCGCCGGACACCGTGGGCAGCGACTGCTCGGACAAGTCACAGGTCTTGATCATGGGCCTGACCACGTGGTAGTTGAGGAAGTCCAGCAGGTCCAGGTTCTTGTTCAGCAGCTCCGGCTGCTCCTTGAGCAGGCGTGCCCACTCAGTGCCCTGCAGTGCCTTGTCCGTGGGCGCAAAGATGGTAACGTTGTCCAGATCGTCAAACTGGTCGGCGTAGCCCGAGGCTTCCAGCAGCTGCTGGAAGATGGTCAGGTTCTTCTGCGTCATCAGCGAGCTCATGGGCAGGGCCGATTCCGTGGGCAGGATGGTGTCGATCACATGCAGCACTCCATTGGTACCCATAATGTCGGCGTCTATGATCTTGGCCAGGTTGTTGATGTAAATCGGAGCCGGTCCTGTCTGATTCTTATCGAGATGCGTCCGGTTGAGGAGCAGGGCTTCTCCCAGCAAATTGTAGGCCGTCGTCTTGGCACCCGGAACGGTGGCCAGCGAGCAGAAGGTCAGGTCCAGCATGTGGTTCTTCAGGATGTCTGAGGAGTTGGAGAGGAAACAGTTGAATTTTAGTATAAATATATATATAAATATAAGTATATATATATAATTAAAAATATATTTGCCAAAGAAATCGGCACAGAAAGGATCAGAGCTGAGGTGGCAAGCTTCGGTCAGCTTCGGCCAGCTTAGGCCAGCTTCAGCCAGCTTCGGCCAGCTTCGGCCAGCTTCGGCCAGCTTCAGCCAGCTTCGGCCAGCTTCGTGAGGTACGGGCGCACTGCCTGAGCATCTCTGACATACACTTCGGTCTGGGTTTTCCACCTGATACCCTTAGTTGTAATCCTCAACCCCCATACTCACTTGAGGCACAGCCGCGACCCTCCTTGAGCGCTCGACGCAGATGTGGTTCCAGCTTGTCGAAGGCGGCATCGGTGGGCACAAAGATGGTCACCGGGCGCTCGCCCTCCAACATGGCGCTCAGGTTGGTCTTCTCCAGGACGGTGCGCATAATGGACATATCCGCGCGAGCCCGGATGATGTCCATCACATTCTTGGTCACCGGCTTAAGCACTCCGCCCAGCGTGTGGATGAGGGCCTGCTCTGAGAGCTTGTCGTGCTTCTCGATGGGTACACAGTTGGCGGCATAGCGGTAGGGCTCCAGGCCCAGAGCAGCCGGCAGCTGGTAGCTGTTGATGCGGATCATCTGGGTGGGCAGCTCAGTCTGCAGCAGCTTCTCGTTCTGGACATCCTCCAGCTGCACTTCCCCGAGCACTGCGTGCAGTTTGTAGACGGAGGGCTTGGAGGCCTCGGCCTTGGCATCCTCAACGTTCTGGGGGTTGTCAGGGACGATAAAAAATATATTGATTTCTATGGAATACTGTGACTTACATTATCCTGCTGCTGCTGGGCGCGGTACTCCACAAAGGCGGCGTCGTTGGGCACAAAGAGGGTCACCTTCTTGCCATTGCCTCCGCCCAGCATCTCGGCCAGCTCGCCGGCACTGCGGGCGCTCTCGAGGAACTGCTTGGCGCCCATATCGCTGGCCGTGGCCTCCACATCCTTGATGTCGATCTTCTCGCAGGGCGTGGTAAAGTCGGCGTTCCGTGGGCGTCCATAGCCATAGCAGCACTGTCGGGTCAGAGTTAGCGTCTTCTTCTTGCCATTCTGGTTGACTCTGGAGAGGGTAAATCCAGCATTAAACTTAGGTAATCTCGGGGGGATTTCCGCAGGTCTTACATCTTGGTGCAGACGTGCTTGTTGGGCTTCTCCGCGCAGGAGTTCACGCTGAACTGGAACTGACCGAACAGCGGGGAGCGCACCACGCTGCTGACGCCGTCACGTTCCTGGCCAAAGGTGTCCACGGTTTCATCAGTCTCCGTCGCACTGGCCACGGTCTCGTCTTCCTCCTTCTCGGTGCACACATTGGGTCTGGAAGCGAATGAGGTGAGGTGGAAAATGTGCCTGGGGTTAGTAGGTGGCTTGGGTAATCACTGGGGAAGTGGAGCAGATCAGGGGATCAATGCTTCGATTGATGAGCCAAGCCATGCCAGGTATCGCTTTTGGCTTAGATAATATTTTTTAATAAATAAGAACAAGCTCCCATTCTGTCTATGCCCCTTTCATAAGAGGTTTCTCTTTTTAAAACTTATATATTACATAATTTTCTACAAATGAACATTTAAATCAGTAAACTTAAGAACACTCTTGGTTACAAGCTTGCTTATCCTAGATATTTTCTATATATATATATTATTCTGCACTTCTACCTTAAGATAATTAATAAATGAATGCTGAATGTATATTTTGCTCTTCTAAAAACTTCCATATAACATCATTTTCTGTAAATGAATACTTGGATCAATAAACTTGAGTAAACACAGCCCTTAAGCTTCAGCTATACATCTGTACAAGCTTGTATATCCTAGATATTTTCTATAGTTTCTATATTTTCCTGCACTTTAACCCTAAAAAAATTAATAAGTGTGTGCTATATTTGTATCCAAGTACAAATTTAACTGTCTTAATTTTTCTAGAATTCTTTTCATACTTCCCCAGGCTAAACCCATGAATGCTAATGAGTAAGTCATATATCAGACTTGCAAATCGCAATGTCAATGTGCTCCTAGCACCCCCATAGGTAGTTATACCATATATACCCTAGCCAATTCCTATCTCCAATCAAAGTCAGACCAAGGCACTTATCAGTCGGTTCATCAGCACTCCCTGCCCGCCGCGAATGTTTGCTAAATGGATTTGCACAGTGATCCGGCGTAAAAAGGCATAACTATACTATACAGTCCGCACTTCTATATAGGCATTATGTGTGTATGTTGTGTGTATGTTGTGTGTTTGCCCAACGGCTTTGCCAGACCATCAATTCAATTATGGCTACGTATTCGTATATGTAACTCGTATTTTTGTTTCTGAATGCAAACTCATTGTGTGCGTATTTTTTAGAAATTTCCCACTGAACCATATATACAGAGATATCTCTGTATACACATATAGATAATTTTTGTATGCAGCTAAAGCTAATTTTTCAATTTGCCACATCTCTGACTTTCATTTTGCTGTAACTGCGACGAGTTCATCGCTCACCCAGTGAAAACGACGACGACGCCGAGTTGATTTCACAATTCATAAAAGTGCAAGCTCGACTTTACAAGCTTAATGTATATTCGTGCACTTATCCAATATAGATGGATGGAACTACTATATATATTCATTCACACTCTGTATATATGAAGCTGGCACAGCTGGCTGGCAATTAATCCAACCCTAGCAATAACAAAGCTCCCTCGCCTGGGAGTGTAATCTTGGATGGAAAATTATTTAAGTATTTATTTAATTGATATGCTCGATTGCCCCCTCCACAGGCGATAAGTCAAGCTAACCAGCTATTCACAATTATGGAACACAATCGTATATATTTAATGGCCAGAGTGGTCTTGACATTGTGCTCTCTTAATTGCCGAACTCCAAGAACACCCGGCTCCGAGCCGCAGAATCACTCGTGTGCGGCGATTGGGAAAGAGTCGGCGAACGTAGTGACCATAACTTGAGGCATTCTCTGTCCATCAAGTGGAGGGGAAAATGCCTGAGATCTATGGGATTCCCCCTTTGTTACTTACCCCTTCCACCAGGGCTCCTGGGCAGCTCCAAAGCCGAAGCCTCCGAAGGAGTTGAAGAACTCATTGCCGAAGAAGGGGAACTGCTGCTGGAAGAATATGGCCGGGTTCGGGGCATTCACATCCGTGGTGATGGACTCCACATCTGCGAAATAGGGAAATTGCTTTATAATAACGTATTTAAAGGGTATTCCTCACTTAAGAGGCTACTCAAGTTTATTTAAAACTATTGCATTTGATATTAATATATATTTGAATTAAAAAATAGCTACAGCTACCGGAAAAGGTGACTTAAACCTTTTTGTAAAGAATTTTCATTATAAACTTAATCGATAGATCTACATTTCTATGTTTAAAAAAATATATTTAACCTCTTGTCTATTTTATTTTTTCTTATATTTTAAAATAATTATTAATTAATGAATTAATTAATTATAAATACCAAATAAAAATGCGCTTACTGAAAGGCTTCTGGTCCACACTGGCTGTTGCTTGAGTGGGAACTGGGGCAGCCGGAACCTGGCGTCCCTGCTGCGGCTGCTGGTGCTCCAAGGGCACGAACTCGGTGTCGAAGTCGCTGCTGAAGAGGGGCAACAGGTGAGATGAGTGGCGCTGCGGGGCCAGCGGTACAGGAGCAGGACCCTGAACAGCTCCGGGCCCGGTCCACACGCTCGCCATCCGCTGCGAGGCCTGGGCATGCAGCGGCTCGAGGGGATCGAGCGGATGGAGCGGCGCTAGTGGTGCGAACAGGGTGCGATGCAGCGGCAATGGGTGGGTTAAATGTGGCATAAAGCTGCAAGCCGGTGGCGTGGTGGGTGTAGAGTGTTCTGGTTAGTCGTAGTTCCATGATGTGTGTCTATGTCTGTGTTTATTTCATGCAAATTCCAACAATAATTCATATGCCTCCGCCGTTGCCTCGCATAAAAGAAGCTCGCAACTCAACTCCATCCCTACAAAGCTAAGTACCTCCGCTGTGTGTGTCGTTCTCCTATATAAGCTATATATGCTGATCGTGCTCATTGTTTGGCTTTTTGCGCAGCATTTGCCTGAGCCGCATATTAAGTTGGGCCTTCCCGGGCCCGAACCAACTCCTCCTCCATATAGACTCAAATGAAAATAACTTTTTAAGTGCCCCGAAACGATCGGCCAACGCAACTTGAGAAATGTTCCTGCACTTGTCATCCATCAACCGAGATTTATGTCAACGGATTTTCTGTTTTTTTTCTGGGCCTCTCAATGCATTCTAAATCTAGACTGAGGGGTGTCTGCTATACCCAAAACTGACTCAGGCTCGGAGACACTTTCTATGAGGCTCCAAACGACGCCAGATATATTTTTTCGACGCGGGTCATTAAAATTCGTTTCGCGGAAGCTACTGACAATTAAAAAAAACCTCGTAATAAGTGCTAAATGAAAAAACAAAACCAAACAAGCTGGATATATATAAATAATAAAACTATAATGCTTGAAAAGGCAAAACGTAAACAATTTGCTCGCTTGCTGACTCTGAAGAACTTCTGGGGTTCTGGTCTTCTGGGTTTCTGGGATGACTCATCCCGGGACGGGACGTGATAGGCAGGGCTCAAAGCGATTTAAGCCGACAAGAGTCTGGTAAGGCTTGGCCATTGTCCCGATGAATGCCATAAAGGGGTCTGAGTTCAGCAAAGTATAAACATATCTGTGCCAGATGTGATTTGAATCAGTTTTCTGTGAGTCTTACATGATTTGATGGCAAAGGCATTCGCACTTGAGCTTCAGCTTAATACATATAGATTATTTATATATGAATTAAACAATACAAGGCCAAAAGTATACATTTTTTAAGCATACAGGAGTATAAAGAATTTAACAGAATTTCAGCTTCAGCTTAATTCATTCTTATTAAGACTGATTTCCTATTTCCATGCGACAGGCAAAGTTAGACTCATTTAAATTACTTTTCCCAGATCTCTATAATATATTCACCATCTTTGATGCCTTCACCATACCTCTAATTAATTTATAAATAAATCACAGAGCATTTTAACGAATTCGAGACGTAGAAGGCATAACCAATGTGAAAACCTGGAACCTAATAAAATGTGTAAACAAACTAAATTGTGTCCGCTCGCAGCCAGCCACAGCGAAAGTCATTGGACACAGATGTGGGGGAAAGGTACTGGGCCTGGGCTTGGTGAATCAGAGATTTCCAGGGAAGCATTCGTGCCGCGGGGCAGATGCGGATCCGTCCAAATGGCTGCCTGATTTAATTAAAGCGCAGCCGTGGCTGGCCCAGGCAGAATCAAAGCATTTAGAGAGCGTAAAAGGGAAAAAAGCGGAGCGAGAAATACAAAACAAATTGTGGGTGACCCAGTTCGAGGGCAGATAGTAGACTTTTGGGGTAGTCCTCCTCCTCAACCGAATGCCACTCAATGACGTGTCAAATGTCAATTGCCCTCTCAGACTCTCAGGGCCAAAGCCGCTGAATAATCGCGTCGGAGATGAGCCCTGCGGTGGCTTGAACCCAAAGGTCTCGCTCGGCGAAGGCAGCCAAGTGTGGCGCAGAGATCCGCAGATCGGAGGAAGAAGATCTTCTAGTTGCCCAAGTCCCGCGGTGTTGCCCCACTTTGGTTGCACATTGTTCTCTTGGGGCAATGCAGGGTCTTTCGCAAAAGACAAGATGAATGCAAGCCGGCGAGATCCGGGCTTAAGCGGCAGCCTGCAGATTCGTGCCACAGAATTCAGCACAGTTCGATGGCGAACAATCTCCAGACAATCCGATCCAATCCGATCCAATCCCATCCGATCCAACCTCTTACCGGCAACAATTTCGGCTTAAGGTTTATCAATTGAGGTCGCGGCTTGGGACTTTCTTCTTTCTTTCTTTCTCGGGGGAACTTTTCGCCGCCACCGCACTAAACATTTCGGTCAACTTTATTTGCAGTTTCGTTTAGCGGGCGAAATTTCTCCGAGAACAAACAGGGCTGCCGGCTGTCCGGGGCTCGGAAATGTCGTAAAAAATATTGGACGCGGTTACTGGCCGCGGTATTAGCCAACTTTTATGGGGTGTCAGCGCAGCGCAGAGCGTTAAACTTGCTGGCTCGCACAAATATTGAAACTTAAAAGAAGTGCCTAAGATGTTTCACATGTAAACTTCATACACACAACAAAATATTTAGAGTCAAGCTGTTTAAGCTAACTTTTTATACAGTGTCATAGCTATAGTTATTATTTCATTAAAGATAAAGTCTGGTAAAGATCAGCTTGAACTTAATAGAGTCAACTTGTTCTTAAAAGGCATCATGTTGATCTTAATTCATATTGAATACCAAAATATTTTCAATTAAAGATCAAAACGACAGGCCATAAATGATGAAATTCTTTTCTGATTAACAATTTAATATATTTTACTTATTTTAATATGAAATAATATCAAACTGACTCCCTTTTTAGCAATATTTTTCTCTGTGTTCTTGTGTTTGCTTTGTCAGTGAGGTTTATGTGAATATCTACTGGGGAAATGTTAGGAGCTGAACTTTGGGGTGCTGGGAATACGCATAGTTCACCTGGAGTTATCAGAGGACTCGGAGGATTCCGCCGACTCATCGAAATCAGCGGACTCTACAGCGCTCGAACTGGAAGTCAAGATTTTATTTATTGGTAGAAGGGTGTACTTATATAATACTGCAAAGGAAGGGTCAAGAATCACTACAGGACTTAAGCTTTTAAGAATCCTACTCACAAATCATTTAAGTTGCTACAACCTATTACCAGGTAATGATCAATGATTGATTCAAATATAACTATGATTGGTTTTGAAGGGAATTGCAAATTGATGTAATGTGTAAGTTCTGATTTTATTGTCATGGCAACAAACTTAGGTATTATTAAATTTAATTAATGAATAATTAAAGATGTTAAAAGCTTAGTTTCAGCGTTTCAATTGAGGAAAATGATTAATCGTCTCTGAACTCTTATGAAATACTATAAGGATTCTAAGAACATATAATAATAATGATTTGAATTCCAATAAAAATCATCTTAATGGCTTCGATGAGCTTTTAATGAACACTTTTGGATTTGATTGGCCATTTATTTTGCAATGACATGGGTAGGATTAGGTGTGTCCGCTTATTAAATACCTTTTTTAAGAGTTTTTGTGTATTTTTGTTCAAGCAAGAGTACGGTGTGGATGCGCTACATGTCGGCATAACACAAAACATTAAGTTCATGCCTTATGTGTGTTAACTGAACCATCAAAAGCCCCAAAAACTACGTGAATTGTGCATGAAACGAACACTAAACAATTGTATTAATGGTCAGTACTCACTCGCCGTAAAAGGGAACCGCCTGGATGGCGCCCAGGAGGAGCAGGCAGGCCCATAGCCTTAGCATGATTGGCATGTGACGATTTGGGCCGAAATTTGGGAGCTAAAAAGGGGTAACAAAGTGAGACAAACTGAAAGTAGCTGGAGGCTGAAATGGCTGGATGGGCCCGAGAAATTTCACTGCGCTTGGAATCAGCTGGCGCGGGAGCTGGAAAATACAGGTTTTCCACGCAGCGCTGCACTCGCGTATGTAGGTGACGACTGATTGGGGAGAAACTTTTCCACTGTCTTCACGCATTAATTGCGACCAGTGCTGGGCACAGTAATTACGGTCTAGTCTTTCACTAAAATTGGCACACACAATGGAATTATCAAAAGTGTCTCTCTCCTTCTCGGTCCCATCCAGCAGAAATATGAAAGGAGTCCGCACGGGCGGCCACTCACGAACTGGTAACTGGTACTTGCTGAGCCGATCCGACGATGTTGCCGCCACGAGTCGCAGGTTAAAACTAACTGCCCAAGAACGTCCAGCGGCTGCTATTTATGAGGTACCCAGGCCTCGCTCGAGCCTCTCTCGCTCGTCGGCGATCGCTGGAGCTTTCTGAGCGCGGCTTGGGAGAACAGAGATCGGGGAGCCGAGAGAACTTTTGGTGACGTCGCCACTACGGGGCCACTGGGCGGGTGGATCATACAGCCCACGGAAAATGCCGAAATCGTGTATGATATGTGAAAGTGACAGGCTACACCAGGCTACAAAACTAATCTATAAAAACAATGCATTTATAGTTCCTGCATTGTATTATATTTTTACTATATTATGGATATGTTTTCCCAGAAACATTTGTTGTTACCTGTACAGGTAAGCCTTTGTAGAGGACCCTTACTGTCCTGTCTTACCTGGGAACCGGCTCTCACACCAAAATGCGCAGTTTAAAATTCGGGTTTTCCCTTAACCTTTAACACTCGAGTATTCCATCATTATCAGCGCTGTTTTCAATTGTTTTTGTTAATCATTGTTTTGTATTTACAAACTTGTAGCTTGTACCTACACGAGTAGAAGAAATTGAATTCTTGGAACTGTCAGAAGACCTATTATTGTAGATACTTTTTATTGGAGTTCAATAGTACCCAATAGACAAAAGCAAATCAATTGTTTTTAATTCCACTTGTGAAATAATTATTTATTCATTATTTACCATACATTATTTACAATATTTAATTGTGCTAATCTTGTATATATATATAGATATATATATATCTGGTATACGTAGAGGTACCACAATGAAAGTTGTTCATTAAATATACTTTTTGAAAATAAATAAATGTCTCCCTTTTCTTTCTTTACTCTTTGCCTTGTGCATTTCAATTAGTTATATATGAGAGTTTTTTAAATAATTTTGATTAAGAGTTCACACTTAGATATGCAAATAGTTTAATTGAACCGACTCAATCATTGAAGCTTCATTCAATTCCAATTAATATACATTACACAATTAGCAAGTCTCCAGTATACATTAAGCTGAAATGTGGGTTTTGTTGTGTAGTTTTTGGTGCTCCAAATAATCTCCAGCCCAGTGATTATCTGGAACACCCTTGTAGTCCTGCTCCTGATTCCGTCTCTGCTCCATCGATCGATCACCTGCCTGCATCCTGCCTTGATTTGCCTAATTTCGTAGCTCTAAGAGGAACTTCCATCACGACCATTCAGATTGGTGAAAAGCCTACTCGAACAGAGCTAGAAAATGGGAAATAAATAAAGATTTTATTAGGAAATTATGAAGCAATTGGGAGAGTCCTTGATATATAAAAATCAGGATTATAGAGATTAATAATTTTACAAAAGAAGCTCACCTTCACGTTTGCCCCGCATGCCCAAGAAGCCATTGGGCGCCCGCTTATCGCCCCATAGGTAGAGCCAAGGATGCACCAGGTATTGCTGTGGGCTCTCTCCGTTCCCGATCCCTTCAGCCTCCAGCTCACTCTTCTTGCCGCGCACCGCCACGAACTTGCTGTTGAAGTCGGCGAAGCGCTGCTTCTTTCCCCTCATGTCGTAGGACTTTTTAAAGAAATTAAGCCAGAACTGGGAGCGATTAGATCATCCAAATTCTTAAGAATATAAAGCTTAAAAACTAATACAAGTCATATGTTCTAATTCATTAAATATCTTAATACTTAACCGAAAAACTAGAATTATTTTATAGGATTACATGACTTACCTCCGACAGAGCCGCCCGCTTGTAGTGCTGATGGGACACGTCCTTCTTGCCGCGCACTCCCACAAAGGAGTTGACCGGCGCCCGCTTCTGGAGCTGCTCCATGGCCTCCTCCGCTTCGCTTTCGCCACTCTCGTCACCCGCCAGAAATGAGGGTCGCTTGCCACGCATTCCGGTGAAGCCGGTTGGCGCCCGCTTGCCCACATCGCCCTGACCCAGGGCCAGGCGCTCGAGGAAATCCTGCAGCAGGTTCTCCCGCATTCGCTCCTCCTCCAGGTGCTGGAAGACCTCGGACAGGCGGGCGCTCATCGGGATGAACTTCTTGCCGCGCACACCCACGAAGGCCAGTGGCGCCTTCTTCAGCCGCCGCCCGTTCTCGTAGTAGTAGCTATCCCCCTCCTCGTCAGCATAGTCCAGGGGATCGGGTGCGGATCCGGCTCCTAGCCAGTTGCCCTCCGCGGCGTCCCGCTCTTCGTCCTTCTTGCCGCGCATCCCAATGAAGCTGGACGTGGGTGCCCGCTTGGCCACCCGGCGCGTCTGCTCCGCTCCCGGCGACTGTGTGCTGCCGGAGTCTGCGTCCAGCTCAGCGGCCGCTGCCGCCGTCACCATGAGCAGCAGCAGCAGCGCCGCTGCGATCGAACCGCTCTGACTGGGCATTGGGTGTTGCGTGCTTTTAGGCGGGCGTGGAAATCGATGCGCTGCGGGATAAGGTTAAAGGTATTTTATTTTATTTATTTAAAGTATTTTTTATATATTACTGAAATATTTAGGGAACTCATAGTACTTAAAGCTTACACATGTATAAAGATATAATAAGATATTTATTAATTTACAGCAGAGAAACACCTTTAAGTGTTCGGTAACTATATATATTCGGTAGCTATAATTATTCTTTACAATTCTTACAATGAGTATATTTTCCATATATCATGTATATTCCCTAAAACCTACAACATTTAGCTGCCTAAGGAAAAGAAGCATCCACACATACATAACTAGAAAAAACCCTCGAAAAGTGTTTTCCATTTCATTTCCTGTTTTGTTTGCTTTGATTTCTTTTTCGGTTCTGCATATATTTGCCCGGGTGCACTTAGACTCACAAATGCCTCGCGGCGGCGTCTACTTGACCTTTTTGTGGCCGGGCTCTGGAGCAGAGTGGGGTGCCAGTGGGTTAACGGATGGGTTAAGGAGCCTCCTCCGTTGGAGGCATGCATATGCAAACAGCTCGCTGCTCGTTTGGCGAGATGCAATCGCGGGAAATTGTAACGGCTGCTGGTGTTGCAATTTATTGTGGCAGGACGAAGGCGGAGAGGCTACACTCAAGAATTTCTTGATTAAATTTAAGATATTGCCTACATTATAGATTTTATCTGGGAACGGTACAGTTAAACTATACAGCAGAGCAATTAGTTGATGGAGAGTGCTTTGTAAGGACAGTCAAGCACTGCAAAAATGTATTTCCCCTTAAAAAATGGACACAAAATTTAATTAGATATTAGATTTTGATATTAGATAGGTAAATTTATAAAGTTATAGTGTATATTTTATTGGTGTAAAATTAATTAGTCTGTCTTGGCTACCTTTACCTTTTATATTCTACCAAATCAATTACTTTTAGTCTTAACTTTTATTATTTAAGTCTGTCTAAATTGCTGATTAAAGTCTATAACTAATATTAGGCAAACTTAACTTTTAAGCTCTTAAAATAGTTTGTTTCTTGTTTAGTTAATTTTTAAGTGCAACTATCCCATGTGGAAGCTATTCTAACGAGGTGACGCCACGCATGATTATGCCGCAGAGCTGTCGTCACAGCCACGCCTTGTTAAGCTAAATTGCCATGCAAATGGAAAGGCCCCTGGCTGCATCTGCATCTGCATCAGTAGCTGGAGCTGGAGCTGGAGTCAGAGCTCCATGGATGCCTGTAGAAAACCAGGAGAAGGAGGGCAGGAAGGCAGTGTCACAGCGGCTAAAACAGGAGTGTTGGGTGTAAAACCGTGATGGCGTCTAACGATGCGCGCAGGAAACAACAAACATGTAATTCAATTGATTGCCACCGGCGGCGTCAGCCGCAAACGAGCAAGCGGTAAAGGCTGGAGCAATTCAATTGAACCTGGCGACATGCATTTGAATTGAATTGATGCTGGGTCCGCCACAATCAACAGGTTGCCGGGCACTTAAGCCCCATCAGCAGTGTTATGACTATGACTTCGCCGCTCTGCCTGCGCTTTGTTTACGGAGCTTAAGTGCTAAAGTTCTTTGGTTTTTAAATCCCAAATTACACAGGCACACGGACCAGAGAAGCCTTTGGAAAATGTCAGAGTATCAACCGAAAGTTTGCAGAACTTTAAGGGAACAATGGGACACATCCCACAGGTGTCATTAGGAAACTCAAAGGTAACACCATCATAAGCTTCCACCTAGAATTTATATTTAGTTTCAGTAGGATCTTTAACTCTCTAGGATCTTTAACTCTTACCTCAAATATCTCATATCATTTTGCTTGCTAATTTCAGACCAGAGTCCTCTTATTTACCTGATTATCCCACCGTGCAGTGTCCAACTAATGCCACTAAAGTTTTGCTGCTGCAAAATTAACATGCCGAGCTTCCGGTTCCCCAGCTACCTGGCCCCGGCTCGTCAAGCCACGTCCTGTAGGCAGGACGACGTCAGGCCGACAGCGGAGAGTCGGACAATGGGCCCGAACTAGGACTAGTCCTGGGTCTCTTTGCCTTAATGCGGTGCCGTGCGGAATGCGGCTAAGCTGTTAACTTGGCCCTGTCTGTTGTCTAATTGTCTATGTAGGCCACCCTCCAACCGCCATGTTCCCCGGCGTGTCCCCTGGTATGTGTGCGCATCCCGGAGGACACTTTAAACTGCCGACAGGCGTGTGAGATTAAAGACGTGCCAAGGCGGCCTACGTCTGGATTTACATTTCGGTCAGGACATTGTGTCTCGGAGGTGGGCGGGCAGCATAGGTCTATTAGCCCAGATGGAGGCCTCCGGACTGTGACCCAACAAAAGGCAGCGAATGCCGAGCGGAGAGAAACGGAGAAAAGAGAAAAGAACGTATGAAATTAATAATAAAACAACATGGGAAATTCACTTTTTGGCCAATTGCCTGCGGCTGCATTCCCATGTCATCCTTTTTGCATGTGAAAGGGCCGAGTTTCGGGCCAAAGCAAATACAGTTAATGCATAAAATATGAGGCGTGACTGTACTTTTGAATCAACTTTCTTTACTTTTTGCCCGGCAGCTGCAGCCAATTCGGATTCCACCGATATCGGTACGTGCGTGCGTACTTTAAATAAATTTACATTAATGTCGGGGGGGAGCGTCTACGGCCTGCCAATGGGTCAGGTTAAGGGTCATGCTTTGAATGTCAAGAATAATATGGTAATGATAATGTGGTAGAAGCCCAGGATCTTCAGGCGTTAAATCAACTTGAACAAGCCTTGGAAGAAAACTAAAAACCGAACAATAGAATATTGCTATTCAATTATTCAAGCTTAACAATAGTTTCAGTTTTTAGTGAAAAGTAACATATTTCTATCAGACTGAATGAGATTTCAGTTTTAAATCGTTACTGTATTTTTTTTAATATTTAGATATATTAATTTAAAATATGTAGTTTTAGAAAAACTTCTGAAAAATCTTATATTTTGCGAATCTAAATATAACATAAAGCCAATGAATTGTAATGCAATTAGTGGAATTAAGATTTAATTAAGTTTCTCTTTTACTCTATCTTATTTATTAATTATTTCTTTATACACTTTACTATGACTGATAATTAAATAAAAAATATTTTTAAATATATAAATAAATGTTATAACTGCAATCTCATAAACTACACAAAAACAGAAGTGCCTTCCATAAGTATAAGACTTATTAATACTATTAATTATATTTGACAAACTCATTTCCGCTACCTAAAAATGACAACTAATGTAGTAATTGCGTTAGAACGATTAATAAAAATGAAAAAATGTGAGCATGACAACATTATTATTCCATATATACCAAGCTACAGAGTTATTTCTCTTATTCTGTAATTTAAGTTCAACAGAACCAAAAATCTTTCTATCTTATATATGTATTAGCTGCATTTTGTACAGCAAACGTTACCTAAATTACTAAAAATAATATATATTGAATATTTGCATATTTATATATTCTTATATTTATATATTTAATAGTTGAAGGTAAAAGATATCTTGGCTTGTGCTTAGTTTTCGTTTCCCCAAGTTGCGCTTTCCCCAACCTGCAGTTCTGCTGGCAACATCATGTCGCGGTACAAATGTTGCCAGGCCAGTGCAATTATTCTGGCATCATGCTGCCAGTGCACAGTGGGACAAACTACCTCGTAAAAGTCAACAATTTCATGTTCGCCCACAATATTTTAAACACACATAACCTTATAGGATGGTAGATGTTCAAAGTAACTTTGCTTTAAAATTGAATATATGTATGATATTGTATATATGCCATATTTATTGAGTACGTTTCTTGAACAATAACTTTATCGAATTCAAAAGAGTTCAACTGCCTCTTTCATACACCTCGAGGCGAAAATATAAAATAGATATGATTCCACAAATTGTATTTTTTATATTATAAAATTATTAAATAAATTCATAAGTTCAACATTATCTTAAAACATTTTAAAAAAATATTAAAATGGTTACAAAACTGTACAATTATCTATCTTATGCCAATTAAATTGCTCGATATCCCATTTGGTTAAAAAATTATTGATTTTGCAAACGAAACCTAGTGGCCCCACTGTGCGGCGTGGGTCTTCGGTTCCGCACTTAATCGGCGTGTCTGGTCAACGCACGATCAGTTTGAGTTCGGATTTGAAGCGGAACACTGGCCTCGTCTCGCCTCCATCTTTACACTGACGATCGCGTTTGCAGTTCGTGGTTGTCCAAATCAAAGCAATTAGTAAATACCTTGCTGCCGAGTGTCAAGCGAAAAGCTAGGTGAGTGTCGCCTCAATATTTGGTGCAGCCTGCGGTCTCAGAGGCGGCCAACTTTCTCGCCTCATTCCGAGCAGAACACAGCGGGGTCTATGTAAATAGTACCTACATTCCCTATAGGGTGGGCTTGGGGCATGCAAAATAATTGAATTGGGTCAAATGCCTAAAATGTAATGCCCTCGTTCTGATTCACTATCTGAACAATATTGAAATGTGTTTGTTCTTGCTGAGCACAGCAATTTCCCGGGCTCCCTTATATAGTATGTATGTACGGGGAGTTTTTTCTCTGGAAATGTTCCCATCAAAAGGTTAATTGCAATTTCAGGGCCTTTACTTTACAGATCATTGTGCTTATCCGGGTTAAATCGACCTCGTCATCAGATGTAACCCTGATAAGCACAATGATCTGTAAAGGAATGAAAAATCACCCAATGATAGCCAAGAGGGAATCACAAAAATGTAATCGCCTTTGAGAAATATATTGTTTTTCTTATTATATTTAATTATTTTTCTTGTAAAGAGAGTGATGAAATAATGACAGACTTAGAGGCATATTATTACTAATAGGCCTAATAATTAAATCCTTTTAAAGTGTTTACATAAAAAACGTTTAAATTAGTAGCAAACAGCAATTGATCAATGAATCACACCCAAAATAATAAAACAGAAGTTTCCTTCAAGCGGAAAATGGCACAAAATTATGATGGTCAAGCATCAGGGAATTGTGAATCATAAATAAATATTGTTTATACAAAAATAACAAAGTAATGCCTGGAAAAGTACGCTTAGGTTAATTTTAATCTCCCTGGAATACGCATTGAGAGCAAGAATAAAAGACAACACAAACACACGTAGCATACAAATAACAAATCGCATGAGCTGAAGACGAAGAAAATAATAATTTTGCGATAAGAATGAATCCGTAATAAACAGTCTTCAAGTTCTGAAAAAAAAACAATCTATTATTTCTGCAAAACAGCTGCTCGGCCAGATACAAGCGAATGAAATTCAAGACCCAGCCCCAAGAATCCCAAGCGTAAATAATTGACTTGGGCTGAGCTTGCATTAATTAATGAGACCCGATGGGAATGCAGCAGCAACGTGCCCGAAAGTTGCGTTCGTTCGACGGCGGGATAAATGGAATTAGTTCACAAGCAAAACAAACAAAAGATTATTATATCGTTTTGTTGTCACTAAACAATTGAGCCGTGAACTTCAATTGAAGCCTTCCCGGCTGACACGAGCCGGGCTCTGCACCGAGCTGAACTCAGACGAGCTGATTTAGATTGACTTCCCAGGAAGCGGAACGGGTTAAGACCAAGTGCCGGAAGAAAATAGGAAATAGACTGGACCCTTGAAGGAATTAGTGGGTTCGCACAGCTCTGGAACACGCCCCCCACTCGGGGGATCACTCAACTGGTGCCCTAATTAGCATTGCATATCAGTTATAATAAATATTAATAAGTAACTTTCTGAAATGCTAAACTCGTGCAATAATTAAACTGTTAGCAGAACCTTAACCCACATTTAAATTCTCTCCCGAGTTAATTAATTTGCATTGTTATCTGAGTGGCTTACAAATGCCAGTTAAACAATTTATGATCAGTGTACAGCTTTACATTATTTTTGTGTTGTTATCAAGTCAACTTATTTATACAAATAAATTATTTTTAACTTATTATCAGTCCGAAAATAAGTGAAATTATTTATGGGATTGAGGCATCAAGATTTACTCGGACAAAACTTGAATAACGATCGAATCTGAAATGATAATTAATAAATCTGCAAGAGAACTCAGCATTACAATCCATATTTGTTATATAAAAAGGGTCTGAGTGAACGAAAATATCTAAGATATTGTCCATGTTCTTAAGGTAATTTTTTGTAGACTTTTCCTGAACCTCCTAACAATTTATATTATTAATTAAAAATTGTACAATATTCAAATAGGTCTTTCTGGGAGTCTGTTTAAATCAAAATCTCTATTTTTTTTAAATGTAGATATATAAATATATATAATTTATATATAGATCCCACTCTTTATTCCAGGTATTCTTTTCCAGGATGCAACTCCCTTTAGTGATCTTAGCGGGGACTCTCTGCCTGCTAGGAACCATCTCAACGTCTTCGGCGAATCGCACCTTCACAGTAGATTACGAAAACGATCGCTTCCTGAAGGATGGCCAGCCCTTCCGCTTTATAGCAGGCTCCTTCCACTACTTCCGAGCTCATCCCGGCACCTGGCAGCGCCACCTGAGGACCATGAGAGCGGCGGGTCTCAATGCGGTTACCACGTAAGATTATCTAGTGGGTTAGGAATCCAGTAAGGTAACTAACCCTCCTAACTCTGACAGATATGTGGAGTGGTCCCTGCATAATCCCCGCGACGGCGTCTATATCTGGAATGGCATCGCCGATCTGGAGCACTTCATACGCCTGGCTGTGGGGGAGGATCTGCTGGTCATTCTCCGCCCGGGTCCCTACATCTGTGCGGAACGCGACATGGGTGGCTTTCCCTACTGGCTGCTCCAGAAATTCCCGGGTATTCAACTCCGCACTGCGGATGTCAGTAAGTAGTCCCATAAGCAAAGCATTCTCAGGCTCACCCTATGTATATTTTCCCCAGACTATCTCAGCGAGGTGCGCATCTGGTACTCGCAACTCTTCGCCAAGATGTCTCAATATCTGTACGGAAATGGCGGACCCATCATCATGGTTCAGGTGGAGAACGAGTACGGCTCCTACTTCGCCTGCGACCTCAACTACCGCAACTGGTTGCGCGACGAGACCGAGAGCCATGTCAAAGACAAGGCAGTGCTCTTCACCAACGACGGGCCCGGTGTACTGCGATGCGGCAAGATCCAGGGTGTCCTGGCCACCATGGACTTCGGGGCCACCAAGGATCTCAAGCCCATCTGGGCCAAGTTGAGACGGATGCAGCCCAAGGGTCCGCTGGTCAATGCCGAATACTATCCCGGCTGGCTGACCCACTGGACGGAGCCGATGGCCAATGTCAGCACGGAATCCATTTCGCAGACCTTCAAGTAAGCTACTTCACTAATTAAGGTAGATTTCCAGTGACTAATTGGAGGTTATATCCTTGCTCCTTCTTTCAGAGACATGCTGGATAGCGGCGCCAGTGTCAACTTCTATATGTTCTACGGCGGCACCAACTTCGGCTTCACCGCCGGCGCCAATGAGATCGGGCCCGGCAACTACATGGCAGACATCACCAGCTATGACTACGACGCTCCCATGACGGAGGCCGGCGATCCCACGCCCAAGTACCTGGCTCTGCGTCGCATCATCGCCCGTTACCTGCCGCTGCCCAACCAGCCGGTGCCCGGACCCGTGCCCAAGCGATCCTACGGAACTGTGCGTCTGGCCAGCTGCTGCACTCTGCTCTCACCGGAGGCGCGGCAGCGGCTGTCCACTGGCTTCGAGCAGGCGGCTAAGCCAAAGTCCTTCGAGGCTCTGGGTCAGTACTCCGGCCTGGTGCTGTACGAAACCTGGCTGCCTAGCTTCGACCGAGATCCGAGTATCCTGAATGTGGCCGGAGTGGCGGATCGCGGCTATGTGTACGTGGACGGAGAATACGTGGGCCTGGTGGCCCGGGAGACGCCTGTGTTTGACTTGCCGCTGAGTGCCAGCGCCGGACGCAGGCTGCAGATACTCGTGGAGAACCAGGGAAGGGTTAACTACGGCAGACAGATCAACGACTTCAAGGGCATCCTCCGGGACGTGCGGCTGGACAAGAAGGTGCTGAGCAACTGGAACATGACCCAGTTTCCCCTGGAGTCGTACGACAGCCTGGAGAAGCTCATCGCCCAGTCGAACGAGGCGGCTCGCCTGGGCTTCCAGGAGCTGCGGAAGTTGCGTACGATGCTCCGCACGGGGCCGGCCATCTACCACGGCCAGCTGGACATCCAGAAGGAGTCGGATCTCGCGGACACCTATCTGGACATGTCCGGCTGGGGCAAGGGCATTGTCTTTGTGAACGGAGAGAATCTCGGCCGGTACTGGCCTCTGGTGGGGCCACAGGTCACCCTGTACGTGCCGGCTCAGGTGCTGAAGGTGGGCTCGAACCGTCTGGTGGTGGTGGAGTACCAGCAGACGCCCACCTCCCAGGAGCTGCACTTCCGGGACACCCCCATCCTGAACGCAAGAATCGTTTAAGTCCCAGACCGAGGACTAACGAGTGAGGACTGAGTTACCACGTGCATCCATCGCCATACATCATGCATCATCCGTTAATGTAGATCTAAATGTAAATTTATGCGGTTTAAGTTCTTTGTGAGGCATTAAAGCGACCCCGAGGCGGACGCGCAGAGGCGGCCTCGTTATCCTTTTGTAAGAGACTCATTAAAGATGTGGCTGGAGGGGAAGTGGGTGGAAGAAAGGGAGTGTCATGGAGCGCCAGGCCCGGGCATGTGTGACCTTTGTGCTCTGGCCAAATTAATCCCAAATGATTGAAATTGTAATCTACAGAAATGCGCTGATGATGTGAGCTACAACCGAGTCAAAGGCGGCTCGGGCTAAGTGTCGCGTCTTGGCTCGTTGATTTTTAGGTAGCTCAAACTTTTTTATGACTGCTTTCGGTACCCGAATCCGTATCCGAATCAGTCGGCATCTTGAAGGACAACCCTAGTTGATTACCCTTCTTAGCTAGTCTTGTGATTTTTAGATGAGACATGTCTCGAAGATGAACTTATTTTTAGAGACGCAGCTTGTCAATATTCAATTGAGTTCTTTGCCTGTTTTGAAGTAAAAATGGGACGTGAACAAGTTCTTTTTAAAACATATTTGTGGAGCTTCTTTAACTTGGAACAGCTAATTATATTAAATAATTTATATTAATAATTTATATTAAATAGATCTAAAACCGTAGTAAAGTCTTGATAATTAGGATGTTTAATAATACCAGGTTGCCACAAAAACTTCTAGGGACTTGAAAATATTTTTAAATGTGCCTTGTTGAAAAAAACGAATCATTTAAAATTAAGTTCAGATTTCTGTGGTCCCAGAAGTCAATACAGGATAATGGATTTTATTTATATTGTCTAGAATTCGAGCCATGACCTGATAAAACCTTTCAAGGCCAAAAGCCCATTTCTATGGGCTTATTATAAAGTATCAATTTCTCCTTAATATTTGTACCAACTTAAATAGTTCCCAAAATCCTTTNATTCAGATTTCTGTGGTCCCAGTAGTTATTATTGTATTTATATTGTCTAGAATACGAGACTTGACCTGATAAAACCTTTCAATGCCAAAAGCCTTTTTCTATGTGCTTATTGTGAAGTATAAATATTTCCTTAATATTTGTACCAACTTAAATAGTTCCCAAAATCCTTTAGCTATCCCCAGCCAGACCTAGGCCTGTAATGAAAAATTCACTTAAATTGTGCTTTAGCCACCTGGCCTGTGCTATTTTGGTCCAGAGTGCTCCGGGTACGGAGAATCACTCCCCGCGTGGCCATCTCCGGGTCCCGTAATGAGTCCGGTAGCCCCAGTTGCTGTCGGTGTGGGCCAGGTTAATTAGTGCGGATAGTCGGCACACTCACATGCAGTGGCTTACATTTTAAAGCATCTTTTAGGCGCAGCTGCAACTCAAGTATTTGCTGGCTACACACGCCGTAATTGCCCTGTTGTCGTCCGAGTTGGCATAAAACAAGTTAAGACCCAGGGGCAGTTTTAAAGCGCCACCTCATGTCATCCGTGTGACGGACCCCAGACCCCAGACCCCAGTGGTGTCTCTTCGGGAGAGTGCTCTCCTAATGGCTGGCGTTGCGTGCGGCCACCGGATGTGGGCCATGCCCATCCCGGAATCTGGTTCCCTGCATTGATGTTGCTTTTTATTAGCTCTCGCCGCCGGCTGTCAATTGATGACAGCCATCGTCCTCCATAAACAATGTCTGTGCTCTGGCCGGGCCAAAAAAGATGTGAAACAAAAAGAAATGGTCGGAGAAATGTCCCAGAACAAGTTTGATTGTATGTGTTTTTAGCACCCAATTGTAATGAGGATCTCCTCGGCCAATCAGGCAAATTTACACACTCCCAACATAAGCCACCCAGTATTTATCCAATACAATTATCGCTAGCCTCACGTAATTCCTGAACAATCCACCAAAGGGACCCCATTATAAACTGCTCTTTGATGTAAGGAATTTGCCAGCATTAAGTGAAAATTTATCTTTTTATCTGCTTTAAATTGGAGGGAAGCTGCCCAAGAAGTTTAATGGCTGAATAGTAAAATTTGTGGACATAAAAACTTGGCGACGATAATAAAGAGACACCCCGGGAGATCAGGAGGGATATAAAATCTGGCAAGAAATTTTGAATAATTGCGCCGAAAACAAGCTAAAAAATAAAATGTGAAATGTTTTTCTTTGTTTTTATGATGGTAACACATTTTCGTGATAGCCTTATTATTTGTTCGGAATTCCTGTTTGTTAAATATTATATTCGAGGGGAATAAAATATTTGTAGAAATAATATTTCTTTTAGAAGCATTTGCGTATATATAGAATATTTTATACATTTGATATTATGTAAATGATATATAAATTAAATAGGTATAAATTTGTGAATTCTATTTAAATTTGGGTATACAAGACTGCCTCAAAAATAACATTTCCGATATATTTTTAAACGATCACTTTGGCCTGCAATTTGGTGCAAAAAATTAAATTGCAATCCTTATATTTGTCATTTAATATTCTTAACTATAGCGATTGAAAATATATAAAGAAAAATACTCGAAAAGGGATGTAATTAATTTGTTGTAATAAACTAATAGACACATTAAAATAAGATCATACTGTAAGAGCAGCACAGATTTCTACTTTCTTTCTTTTTTGTGTAATTTTTAATGTATCTTACTTATTTTTTATATCATGCATAGACTGAAAATATATTTAAAGCCTCACTTACAAATTCAATCAATTTGAGTTTTTTTGGAAATGACTTTCACTGTTCCTTGTTTCACTTTTCTGTATTTTTAGCTGGGAGTCGCGTGACGAGCGCGCCGAGAAGTATGCAACAACTGAGCGACAGATCGAAGCGGCAGCGGCCCTTTATAAAAGCAGCGGACGGCTGGGTGGGAGGCAGGAGATAGCGCGCGCGGACAAAGCCGAAACAGGAAGCCGAGCGCCGGGACACGATGGCGAACAGACGAGCGAGCTCGGGGCCGTGTGTGTGTGCCTGCTCGGGCTCGTGCATATCAACAATTGGTCGAATAGAAACTGAGGCGGTGGGCGAGGAGGCGGGTATGCCTGCACGGGTGTGAGTGTGTGTGTGGAACCGAAACTGAAACAGTAAAGTATAAAATATGCCTCCTGGCCGAGCAATTGAATTGAACGGAAATTCTGTTTGCATACGGGAATAAAACATATGCAAAAAGTAGGCGAATCGCGAAAAAGAAATAAAAAAGGCTATGTGCGAGAAGCAGAAAGGACAACGGTTCTGCCTACTGGCCAACTGCCGGAATTAATTTCAATTTCTGTTATTTCGTGGGGTCTTGGTTCTTGCGTACATTTTAATATTTATGATTTTATACATATTTATGATTTACTTCACCCACCGTGTTTGTCCAAAAAATGGTTAATTAAAATTATTACAGGTACATCCCTTTAAACAAACAAAACTATTGTCCTTATAAAGCAAACACACAGGCCATAACAATAATAAATGCGGGTTAAATGGAGCCTAAAATTATAAATAACAAATGGTTCTCTCTCCCTTATTGTGAATTTTGCATTATTTATTATACATTTGATGAATAAAAATTAAAAAGAGAAAAGCCTTATTAAATTTCCGGAATCACTTAGCAAAAAATTATTATAATATTATATACTATACTATAATTAATATTTACTCAAATTGAAATAAGATTTTTAGTTCCACAAATTTATAAATTAAGTATAGTCAATGTCTAGAGTGCTTAGAATTATTAAAAGCTATATCTATGATGGACTGAAGAAATTTTCTCTTAACAGGTTTCAGATACGATTTTCCAAAATGAATTTAAATTGTATGTATTCCTGACGGTTCTGAACCAAAAAATAGTATCTGAAAATTATATATTCCATACAATTAATTGCATTATTTTTATTGTCACAACCTCAATCATATATTAATAAATAAACCTATAGTTATATGCATGCGAAATTCGTGGAAAATACGTCAGTAAATGGCGGACAAAAAAAGCTGAGCCTGAAAATCCTCGTTGATGCTGCCAGTTTTGAGCGTGGACCTGGCCATCAACAATGCACTTGAGGCGAGGTCGCGGCAGCGGCATTCAAGATAAGACACCCGGAACACCCACTCGCCACGCGCAAAGGCCAAGTGGATGCCACACAGACACATCCGGGGGCCAGCAGTTGTTCTGGCTGGTTGCAACTGCAGCACCAGTTTTTCGGTCTAAAATTAACCGAGGAAGCACCGCCGCCGCTTCCTGCTGGCATCACCTTATCGGCGCATCCTTCCTCGAGATACATGTACATGCATATCCTTCCGCGAGTCATAAAAGTTACAGTGTACGCGCGCCGTTTGCGGAAATTTGCATTTAAATTGCAATGGATTTCGGGGCGGAAAATGGCCAATAGCTCACCCTGCCGCAATTAACTGGTTTGCCAAATAACTGAATCACTCGGATGACTGCCATAAACTCCCATAACCATCGCTATTGTGCCAGATAGCATAGCCCCCTGGTGGTGACGCAACTAAATATTTGCTCCAACCCTTGGTAAACATAATTAGCATTTAATTAAAATAAAATTGCCCGTCGATAGACAAGCAATTTGTGATTTGATTATCAAAATCAAATAAGACCGCCGCCGCAAAGCCTTTTCGCCTATGTAAATAGCCGCGCCGAGCCTGCCAATGGGAAATAGGGCCAGATAAGGTCCTCCTCCGTGGCTGGAACTCCAGCTCCAGCCGATAACTGCGGAATATGGCAATGGTTAAGTGTGCGTTTGATTGGATTATGGCCCTTTGCAGCAGCGGATGACATTTTATGGGTCAGTGATAGACAGCAAATTGGTTTTGTTTTCGATTGCCTCTATTTTTATTTCGGCTGCGGCAGTGCCACCTGTTGCATGGCGAATGCCTTCGGCTCCCCCCTTGAGCAGGTGGTGCAAATTCAATTTAAAATTGCATTCCGCGCAACAGCGTGGCCAGTGGCCACACAATTATTAAGGGATGAGCAGTGCAACACCGCCAACTGAGCTGCAGCGAGAGGAGGTCAATTGGTTTGGGGCTTTTATTTAAGCTTTTGGTAGCTAGTTCCAGTGTTCTCACTCTACTTACTTAGGGAATTCACTACAACTTTTTAATATTGATTGAATTGAGTTTATAATTGTTTCATCTGAAGTATCTGAAGTTTAAATTGGTATTTAAAAATGGCTTATTCATTAAATTATTTAAAACATGGACTCTAAGAGAAACAAAGTTTAAGGCTGCTAAGACTCGTTTCCCTGTTCCTCAAGTTTAAAATCAAACTGAGCAAGGTAGTGCAATGTGGATCATTACTCTAAAAGTAAGTAAGAGTCTTAATCACTCTTATTAACTCATAGTCCCGCCCTCGCCACACTTCGTATTTTTTGCTGATCAGATTGCCGGTTCGTTATTTGTCAGCCATTTATTGTTGAGCAAATAAAACGTATTTGCCGCCCATATGGATGGTCGAAACACAATTGATTTATACGATGGGCGAATCCCCAGTTATTGAAACTGGCAAAGGAAGTGAAAAAATGTGTCAAGCTAAAGGAAAGTATGCAATATTTAATACCGTTTAAAGAAAAGGATACGTTTTTTCAAAGCCAAGTGTTTCCATAAGGAAAGCATAGACAATATTAAACTTATATGTTCAAATTATATGTTTTTACTATAAACACAAAGTTGTGGAGACTAAAACTGAATTAAGGCGTCAGAAAATTAAGCCTTTAGCCCGAAAAACTGTGTCATTTAATACATTCTGGGTTAATGAAAAGGGTTATTTATACTTTGTAATATTTTTGGCATATTATATCTGCAGCTGAGAATACCATTATCCTTTTTATACTAATCATTGATTAAATACACGGTATTAAAAGTCCCATACCCCAAAACTATTTACACGGAAACTGCTATGATCCTTTTCAGAGGCAGAAAGAAACGATAAATGAATTTTCAGAGAACATGCATTACGCATGTTTATATTTGGAGGATTCAAATTGAGTTAAGGATTACATGTGTACATTTTAGTGAGTATTTAAGGCTAGGCGTAGATCTAAACAATTACATAACTGGAATGATATAAACACTAAAAGAACCGTGACGAATACATGAACAATTTTGTAAGAGCTGGAGGAGCTGAGCTGAGCTGCACACGAGGCGGCCGCACGGATGGGGCCGCTAAAGCTTGGTTACACTCAACAATCGAATCTAGACTATATCTCTTCAATTCACATAAATTACCTAAGACGAGAGTGGCTAGAGAGTCGGATTTGGCCGAAGGTACCTTGAGGGTTATTCGATCCGTATAACCCCTGCCCCCACACCGCCACTGTGGGCACACATCGGAGGCATGAAGGTCCACTTGTCGGTCTCCGGATCGTATACCTCCACGGTAGAAAGATTTGACTCGCCATCGTAGCCACCGATGGCCCACAGCTTGCCCATGTTGGCGGCCAGGGCCACTCGCGACCTCTTGCAGTTCATGGGCGTCACCAGCTTCCAGGTGTCTGTCTGGGGATCGTAGCACTCCACGGAGCGCAGGAAGGAGTTGCCGCAGTAGCCGCCACACACGTATATCTTTCCATTCAGCGTGGCCACGCCCAGGCGACAGCGGCGGTTCAACATCGGCGACATCTTAACCCATGCATCCTCGTTCTGGTCATACCGCTCCACCGAGTCGAATATGGACAGTCCATCGTGGCCGCCGAGAGCGTAGACATAGCCATTCAGTTGCGTCACCCCACCAGCCGAACGATACTTCATCATTTGAGCAACCTACAGGGGGGAGTGAGAAATTCTAGACTGATCAGATTTCTCACGCTTACGTGAGGGAAGACCCTGACTCACCGTCTTCCATGTATTGGTCTTAGGGTAGTAAACCTCGACGGTATTTAGCGAGGTGACACCGTCGTAGCCGCCGCACACATAGATACAGTCATCCAGGGCGGCCACGCCCACGGCGCTGCGCTTGCACAGCATGGCACAGCCTTGCGACCACTTATTCTTGCGCGGATCATAGACCTCCACCGTGGAGAGGCGCTCGGTGCCGTTGAACCCGCCAAATGCGTACAGCTTGCCATCCAATACGGCCACGCCTACGCGAGATCTATCCGCAGTAAATATGGCCATTAATTGGGGTACAAATATGTTTATGGACAATTAATGACAACACCCACCTCATCATGGACATCTGCTCGCCCATTTTCCACTTTTTGGTCAGGGGGTCATAGATTTCTACCGTGCTCACCGACTCCCCGGTACTGGCCAGTCCGCCCACGGCGTATATTTGCCCCGTGAAGAACTCGCCACAACGCTGACGGGTGCGAAAGCTCTGCAGCAGACCACGGCGCTCGGGCATCAGGTGAAAGTCCTTGGCCTCGTCTAGTAGATCGCGACACTGGTGTGAGGAGCGGATGAGCTCCTCGCGGGCCACGCGATCCGCCAGGAACTGCGGCGAAAGCAAGGGCAGACGCACTGCGGCCAGCACCTGGGGGAACAGCTCGGAGCGCTTATCCTCCGCGTACTTCACCCACTTCATGCAGGCCTCGAAGATCACCTCCTCGGTGCGTACGTTGAGTTCGTCGCGACGCATCAGCTCGAGAAGCTGGTCGCAGTCCAGCGAGAGGAACTCCTCCGACTGAGAGACCTTGGCGAAGTTCTGGTCAATGTACTTGTCGGCGGCGTCGATCAGCTGGCGACAGATCATTGAGTCGGCGAAGGTGCGAATGCCCAGTACGTTGTGCGGATGGAAGCGGGAGATCAGGAAGCTGGCGCAGGCGTCCCGGACATTGGACAGCTGCAGGAACGAGGCGCCCACCATAAGGCTCTGCACGTTCTGGTTGTCGATGCGCACCTGGCCGCTATAAACATAGTTGATGAGGCTCTCCAGGGCGCTCGGCTCGATGGCGCTCTCCTTCATGGTGATCTCCTTGATCCGGCTCTCGGCCATGTTGTTGGTGAACATTGCGTAGAAGTACGGGATGGTGGCCGCCAACACCACACGGTGAGCGGAGAAGGTCTGATCTTCAACCTGCAATAATTCGGATGCCGTTTTATATTTAGACACAGAATAGATAATGGCAACGCCTGCATCCCAGCTGGGGGTGATTGCTCGCCACCGACCTTCAACGTAACATCGCACAGCTTGCCCAGCCTCCGGATCTCCTTGAACAGCGGGAAGCTCTCGCCAAACAGCTGTTCATGCTTATAAACGAAATACTGATCCTCCAGTTGGCTATTATCACTCAAATCCATCACTTCCGCGGATGAAGAAAAATGATAAGGGACACAATTAGAGATGCCAAATGTTGTTTGCTACTGCAGTGTTGGGTATGAGCGGTCGCCGATAGAACTATCGATTGCAGAGGGCGATGCGATAGCTGCATAGCACATAAAATAATTAATTCATTAAATAATTAAAATAAACAGATAGTCTAAGTACTTTTGAATATTTCTGGCTCCAACAATTAATTTACATTTATGATGTACAATTTTTAGTACCTTTTATGGATTATCTTAGTAAAAATTAACATCTGATATATTTTATAATTTTTATAAAAAAAATTCATAATATAGATTTAATATTATGTTTCTTAATTTATCAATTTTTTATTCATACACAAAAAATTAATTTATTTATTTAAATTTCTTGTGCTTTCGCAACCTTATCACGGCGCCCCTATTTTATTTTGCGACGTTGACAACCCCAACAGCTGATACAGTGTTTTCTTCACTCTGACTGACTTAGGGCCGAAGCAAATTAAATTCCCAACAAATCTCACTTGTTGGCTGGAAAAATAGCCACGACCTGCTCCAACTGACGCATAGATGATTGGACCCCAACTGGATGTACGGACAGGCAGTTAGCAAGTAAAATGGACACCACAGCAACACCAAGGGAGACGCAGGTCAGGGTGGAGTAGTTTTCGCTAAAATTGTTGATGACGTCTCATCTTGATATTTGCATTTGCAGAAGAACCCGAATCCGATCGAGGCGCTGAGCAAAGATGAAATCATCAGCAAATACAAGGGCCTGCTCAACATAGCCAAGAAGGCCAAGCAGGCCAAGGATGGTGAGTGGAGAAGAGAAACTTCCAGAAACCACGATTGAATACGTCGTACCATTTTCAGAACTCACCGAGGAGAACCGCCTGCTCAAGGAGGCCCTGAAGCGGGCGGCGGAGAAGCAGAGCAGCCTGCCGGCCATGCAGGAGATGGTCCAGGAATTCACGGAGAAGAACCTGATCCTCACGGAGCAAGTGAACACCCTGAAGCGGAAGACCAAGGAGGATAGCGACCGTCTGGAGCAATTCGAGATAGAGAACGAGAGCCTGAAGCGCCAGCTGGTGCGGCTGAGTGACGAGAACGATGACCTCCTGGCCGATGTGGACCGCATGGAGAAGTCCATGCAACAGGTCAATGCCCTGGGCAACGAGCAGCGAAAGAACTTAGAGCTTTTGGAGGTGGACATAGCCAAAATCAAAGAAGCAGAGGCGGAAAACACCCGCCTCCGAGAGCAACTAGTCACGGTAAGCGAGGAGTCAACGCTGCTGCAGCAAAAGTACCAGAGCATGAAGGAGCTCAACTCCGAGCAGCGCAAAAAGTTCAACTCTCTAAAGGATCGCTTTATCGATGTCCACCGAAAGCTGAAGAACCTGAAGGAGTGCAAATGCGTGCTCCTGGAGACACAGCACGAGTACGCTGCCTCTGTGTCCAAGTGGCAGGTGGAGATCATCAAGGCATCGCAGCTCCTGTGCGACAAGATGTCGTCTCTGCAGGCCGAGAATGAACAGCTGAAGAAGGACACCAAAAAGGCAGACAATAATCGTCTGAATGATGAGGATGCACTAGATCGAAAGCGATTGCTGCTCAGAATTAAAGACCTCGAACGCCTGTCCAAGATGATTAAGGATTCACAGGAGCAGCAAAAGAGCAATCTGGATGTCCAACGTCTTCTGGACAAGTTAACTGCCATCGAAAACCTGGCAGGCATTGTTAAGGAACAGCAAATAGCGGACCAGGAAAACTTGGCCGTCGCAACGAGGGAGCAGCAAAAGAACGAAAACCATTCCAGCAACCTAAACGTGAGTCTATTCCGGGCCAAACTCACGCAAATGCAAGGCCTCATCCAAGTCATTGAAAAGGAACGCAGCAATCAACAAATAAAGCTGCAGGATCTGGAAGCCATCTGCATAGAATTACGCCAACACAACGAGGACTTGCTCACGCGCTTCCAGCTCAAAGAACACGAACATTCTGAGTTGCTGGCCGAGATGCGTGAACTCAACGAGGCTCTTAAGGGACGGGGCGATGCCATTTCCCGCCTCCAGGAGCAGCACGAAGCGGAGGTCAAACGTCAGCGAGAACTGGAGGCCCAACTGTCCGCCAGTCAGCAGGCGACGCTGGATAAGTTACAAACAATCGAACAACTCCAGAGTAGGGTTGATGAACTGGAGCAGGCCAATGCTGATGCCCAAAGTGATGTCCTGTCCACATCGACGATATCCCGAGCCGAGGAATTGAGTCGCCTACGAGAACTGGACGAGGGTTACGAGGAGAAATATCACAAACTCAGGGCCCTGGCTGCAAAGCTGAAAAAGAAGCTGCAGGAGCAGACGCAGCAACTCAAGGAGATGGATCAAAGCGGGGCCATTAATCAGGAGGCGATAAAGTTGGCCCAGGCCCAACTCCAACAGGATCTGAATGCCGCGCGCGCTGAGAACCAAAAGCTCAAATCTAAGGAGAAGACGAAGCACTCGAGTGTGCTCAATCTGGAGATCGAAGCGGCTGAGAAATCCCTGGCCGATGTCAGTGCTAAGTTGACAGCTAAATCAAGTGAGTTGGAAACCGTTCGGGAATCGTTGGCCAGCAAGGAGAACACTATTGTCCAGCTGCGCAAGGAAATTGCCATTTTGGAGGAGGCCAAGAACGGAGAAGCTGCGCACTCTCAACAGCTAAAAGAGCAGATCGATCGCATGCAGGTCCAGGTCAAGGACGCCGTTCACAGCAAGCAACAGGCACTCACTGCGAGCAAGGATTTGGAACAGGGTGTGGAGAAGGCCAAGGCAGAGGCGGAGCAGTTGCGTTTGCAGCTGGCGGAGAGCGCCCAGCAGTACGAGAGCCGGCTAAGCAAGTCCACCGACCTGCTGACCAGTCGAACGGCGGAGCTGGAGACGCAATTGGCAAGCGAAAAGCAGCTACAGACTGCACTTCGAAACGCAGAGCGAGCCCACGAGGACTTGCAAATGGAGTACACTGAATACAAGTTGAAGGCACAGGCGGTGTTGCGCAAGAACCAGAATAAGGGCACCAAGGAGCAGGAGTTGGAGGACGAGCTGAGCGCCCTAAGGGAGAGCGAAAGTAAACTCCGGGCCAGCAACGAGGGAAGAGCTGCTCGATTGGCCCAGTTGGACGGTCAACTCGAGGCACTGCAGCAGGACAATGCTGAGCTGCAGAAGCGTAGCAAGGAGTTGCTGGCACTGGTTGACGAATTGCGCCAGAAAAACGATCTGCTGACTCTAGAGAATCAGCGCCAGCTGCAATTCGAGCACGACCTGATGCAGCAGCATCGCCAGGAAATTGATAAGATAGACGCAGGCCATCTGGAGCAATTAAAGCAGATGCAGCAAAAGCTGGAAGAATCCCAACAGACTCAGCAGCTCAACGTCTCCCAGCGGAGCAACGCATCCGCCGCGAGTGGAGAGCCTATTCCGGAGCAGGCTAAGATTGACTTCTTGCTCATGGACCATGAAACGAATTTGGATGGAGCTCCTATGGGTGACATCTCGCTAGCACAGCTGGCGGCCCAGCGAAAGATATCCACTGCCTCGAGGCGGTCACACGACTTCATGCCGCTTGACGAGCTGCTTAACGCTTCCATGAACCAAATAACCAGCGACACAGTGACCACCATATCTAACTTCGGTCGCAGCATTTCCCAGCAGGAGGATGATGAAGCGGAGTTGGCCGCCAACGGAGACTTTGCCGTCCAAAATGCCCAACTCCAGGCCACCAAGGAACGCCTGGGCATACAGGAGAGTCGGGTTAAGCATTTGACTTCACTCTTAGCAGAGAACGAGCAGGATCTGGCTAAACTGACCCAGATGAACGATATGCTCAAGGAAGAATTGCGTCGACAAGAGCGTTCTGAGGAACGGGAACAGCATATGCATAATTCGGAGTATTTGAAGAACGTTTTCTTAAAGGTGAATAACTTTTTGGGTTTCTTTCCTTCTTTATAACACGTCATTCCATCATAAATTGCAGTTCCTTACGTTAAACAATGCGGATGAGCGTCAGCGTTTGGTTCCCGTGCTGAATACCATTCTCCGATTAAGTCGCAACGAGATGGAGATGCTCAACTGTGTGGCAAAGGGTCAGAAAGGTAAATATTACTTATAAAATGTCTCGGGGACTCCGCTTATTTCTTCTCCCTTTTCAGTGTCCACCGATGGCAACTCTCGAGGCTGGACGGGATTCCTAACTGCGTGGAGCGGAGGAGGAGGCGGATCCAATAACAATAACTAGGTGTCATCGTCATAAATGTGTAATTATTGGGTATTATTGGATGTTGCCTGGCCCATGGCCAGTTGCGAGAGACACACATTCTGTAAATCTTGTACAATTTCCTCCTTTTATATTAATGTATTTTTAAATTGTCCGTTGCTGTTTGGCACACCGTACTTTGTACACAGTTAAAGCCTATGTTCATATCCGTTGAGCGCCTATACAGCACTCTGAGCAATATAAACATTCTTGCGTATTTAAAACATATTTAATTTTCAATGGTTTCTTTAATTTGAAATTCTATTACCATATATAGATCAGACTATAAATCAATGCTAGTGTTGTCTATAACTTAGTTAGTTTCCTTTACTTGTATTGTATGTACTATATATAAATAGGATCGGTAATTATGCATATACATTTACATTTACTAAGTGTGTGTATACTGTTTACACACAATATACAGAATTAATACATAATATAACTAACATAAAATCGATTAAAATCAAAACTGAGAAATCAAGTAAGATAACAAGAAAGGAAGAAAGGGTTTAAAAACTAAAAATACATATTTAGGATGTATTTTATAGCTAAAAAAGAGAAAAAGAAGAGGAAAGAATGCCCCAAAATCAAGATCACAAGAGTCGTATTACTTAAAAACTAATCAGTTGTGTGAGCTCGGGTCGCATTCCTTGCTACTACTCTGATCTATTGCCAAACGCCCGCATAGTTGCCCACCAGCGTGGCCGGAAGTGGCCCGCCGGCTGCAAACAGACGCATTCTTGTGCTGTCGTAGCAGTGGGTGTAGATGGCGGGCACGTACTTCACCTGCTGGAAGCCATCCATCTCGTCTTCTGGATACTGATATTTAAAAAATACATTGGTTGATTGTACTTCGATGATGTGAGCCCAAAACTTACCACAATACCCTTACTGCACTTGAGGGCGACTGTGCGGGAGGCGTTCACACTACTCTCCAGATACTTTCCGGCTCGGATGTCGTAGAACAGAAGCATGCCCAGGCCTGTGCCTACAGTCAGAAGGTTACCCTCGAAGGAGGTGGCTCTTATCCCGCATCCGCTGTACCGGGAGGTGATCTTCTTAATGGTTTGGAGCGTGCGAGCGTCCAGAAGGATGGTGTACGATCGACAGCCCACGGCGTAGAGGCCGTCGCTATGGTAGGCGATGCTAACGTTGTCCTGGCAGTTCGGAAGCTTGCGGGAGAGCGTCTGTTTGAAGGTCTCCGCATTGAAGATGTGAATGTAGCCGTTCAGGGAGAGGGCGGCAATCTCCTTGAACTCCTTGTTGAAGCAGAGGGATCGGATCTGAAAGGACCAGAGTATTAATAAGAATCTAGAGGGTGTGCAGAAGTCAGCTCACCCTCTGGGCAGTGCGAACTTCCTTGACGCTGAGCGGGTGTATCGTAGCAAAGGTGGGACAAGCCTCCTCGCCCCCATCCGGGAACTCCATGTGGTCCTCGTTGATGCGCCACAGCGCCATCCGCGAATCCTTCGACCCGGATACCAGGAACTGGTCGTCCAGCCAGCACATGCCCATGATCAGGTCGCGGTGCCCGCTCTCTCCCACGCACACCGGGTCTAGCGTGGGCAGGCGGTACACGGCGATGTCGGAAGAGTTGCGCGCACCGGTGGCTAGGAAAGAGCGACTGGGCGACAGCTCGATGGCGTGCAGACCGCCCTGCACCTCCGGGTGGTTCGCCCGGCTGTTGGATAGCGTCGGAATAGCGTCCACTCGCCGCATGTTCACGTCGTATACGAGGAGCTTGTTGCACTTGGTCCCGAACACCACCTGCCGACTGCTCAGCCACTTGGAGCAAAAGACCTTGTTGATGTAGCCCAGACTGATCTGCGTCTCGCGCAGCATGTCGTGGGTGAGGACATAGCGGCTGGTGTACTCCACGTTGACACTACGGCGCTGCAGAGCAAATGCCGGAGCAAAGTTCATATGTTAGCAATGAAGAGATCTGATATGAAATACGAGGTATACCCACATCCCGCAGGGAGCTCTCCCGGCTGCGCAGGTAGTCACACAGATTGTAGGACGTGTTCAGCACCTCCTCCTGCTGCTGGGGCGTCTCCTCGTCGCTGCCGGAGTCCTCGTAGGTGACGAAGTCGTCGGGCTTGTCCGGTTTTCGCCTGCGCTCCTGTCGCATCGCCCGCTGTTTGGCCCTGCGCTCCTCTAGCCGGGCGTTGACATGGCAGGACGGGTAGGTGCCCACCACGCTGTCGCGGATGGTTCTCACCATGCCATTGAACATCTTGGGGCGATTGGGTTGCTGCCGTTTTTGCTGTCTTCACCAGTTTTTAATTACTTTTTCACCGACTTCATTGTCCAAACAAAAATGGTGGTGCGTACTTTAGAGCGGAGCCACGAGTCGATAGTTTCAGCATGAACGATTACCAGAAGGTGGCGCTAAACGATAGTTCAAGCAAATGATAAATACAATAAAATAAATAATATTCAAATGAATCTGTATATACAAAACAAATTTAAATTATCTTTACTCACTTGTACATACAAAATTTCTTAATTTAGGGATTAAATAATGCAATATATTTATATTGGCGCCAATATAAATACTTTCGTCACCTTAACATGCATTGCATTCGCAACTATCGCGACTATCGGGAAATTGAACGACTGTCCATCTCTAGGGCGCAGTGGTGTCTGTACTCTCACCATCAGCTGTGCTGTCTGGATCCCAAGAAGTGATTTGTTTGTAAATAAAATGAATTACAACGCCAAGCGCGTCATGCGACAGAATTCGGTTTGCATTGGAGCAAGTGACCTAGCTTCGCCGCCAATAATGATTGGCCCCGCTCCGCCTTCGGCGCCCAGCACCCCGCAGCTGCAGACCCCGGAGGACATTAAGCCGATTCACGTGCAGCGCCAGGTCATCCTGTTGCAAAGTGGAAGCATACCAACGAATCCTGCCCAACAGCACGTGAACATACCCCCACAGAGTGGAGGAAGCGGTGCCAGCGGAGGAAACTTGCAGAATGTGCAAATTGCAGACGATGCGCCCGTGTCATTGCTGACGGAGATCGCGGACATCATGCGCAGCTTCGGCGATAGCGATCAGCCGCGCACTGCAAGCGTCAAGCTGGTGGAGCAGATCTTGCAGCAGCAGCTACGCGGCATCTTCAACGAGGCCTCCCTGGTGGCCATGCGGCGCAAGCAGAATCCGTGCCCCTCGCAGGCGGACTTCGAGTTCCTCATGCGAAACCATCCGGTGAAGATCGCTCGTATGCGAAAACATCTGAAGGACATGCGCATTCTGAAGAAATTTCTCAGCATCCGCACGGGGCGACCGCAGGACTTCATGGACGACCTGGAGCAGCAGGAGGAGGACGAGGAGCTGGCAATCGATGTGCATGAGCTGCACGACGAAGACCGCATGCGGCGACTGTTTCGCGCCGATCGCATCTCGCAGATCCTGACGGGTCAGCAGTACCTGGAGTTCAACGAGGCGCGCAAGACCTCCTTCTACTGTCGCCACGGTGAGAAGATCAAGAATAAGTTCCGGCGCTTCCTCGACCTGCCCGCCGACCTGCGCATCCCCACGCCCACCATGAACATCCTGGCCTATTTGGCTCATGAGACTATTGCCGCCATTGTCGACTACTCGATTCTGACGCGCCTCAACTCGGATAATCGCGCCACGGAGCCCTATAGCCGCGTTACTTCCGCCGGCGGCAGTCCCGCCATGATGCATGTGTGTCCCGAGGTCACCCAGGGACGCGGCATGGAGGTGGTAAAGCCTATTAGTGTGCCGGAAATTCACGAGGCCATGCGCCGATTCCGGCAAATGAGCAGCCGGAAGATTGGTCGATATCGCAACTCCTGCGACATTGATTTTAGACGCAGTTTTCTGGCCATTTAAATGTGACTTAAATTTTTTAATGCTTCTATTTAGGGCCAGTTTAATTTTCTCTGGTAACAAGGATTTATGCCATTTAAATTCGTTGCCATTAAGTTCAGGAATCCCATATCTTGTCCCAAATTAATGTCCGATTTGGCCTGATAACTTCTTAAGATTTAATTTTTTTACATTACTATTTAATCCCATTATACATAAATTACATTATTGTTTAAGAAAAGAGTAATGCATCGAAAGGAAAAAGGAAGTAATTTTAATATATATTTTAGTTTACCAATTTCTTGTTTAAAGAAAATTGTTTTTAAAACCTATAAAGATAATATTTATTAAAATAAATGTTTCTTAATTATTTAAAGTGTTATAGTAAGGAAGATATATTTACGAAGTCTTTCGAATTATTTGGCTGTGCGCAAGAAGACGATATCTAACTCTAAATTTACGATTTTGTGGTAGAATACCTTCCTTATCTAAAGGATGGAAATGTAAGGTTATATGCAGGGGCGCCACAGGAACCACAAAGGATATATAGATGTTGCAGCCTTCCTTTTGAAATTATTTGATTTACACAGCAATTTCCGTGACAACCATGTTCATTTTCCTTTCTCTCTGCGGTAGAAAATGTTTCATAAAGGCAATGACTATTATTTTTAATTTCACAGATTGGGTTATAAAAAGGAGTATTCCAAAAAGGGTTGTCAGGTGGAGTTGGTTAAGCGCACCTCCCAATTCCCCGGGAATGGTTTCCTGCTTATTGGGGCCGACACTCACACAGAAACACAAGCAGAAGCAAGAAGAACACAGACACATGGGCACCTGTATTCCAGCTTCATATGGAATCGATAAATTGAAACGGTAAACGATGCTGAAACTGCCACCGACAGATAAATAAAAGCGCAATAAAGAAATTTGCCGACAGTCGCACTCACACGTGCGGAAGCAACAGCAAAAGCAACGAGTACGAGAGCTGCCAGGACTTCGCAGGAGCAAGAGAATGCAGCGAATGGCATTAAGAGAAGCAACTCGCGAACGCACTTAATAATCAACTTGCCCGGGTGCATACAAATGTGTGTGAGTGGCGTGATGGCAGGATAAAGGAGACCACGGCTGCAGTTCCAGCTGCCTTGGCTTCGCTCCCTCGTTAGCACCGGGAGAAATATGGATCCCAATTATTCCATATTGTATTTTATGTGTTAATTAAGGAATATGTTACTAATAATAACAGAGTAGTCTTCGCTAGGGATTTGAAAGGAATATTAAATAACAATGGTTATGGTGTATTTAAAAAGAAAGATTGAAGGACGTACTCATGGTATTTAGCTCGGAAGGCTGCTTCGGCTCCTTCGTTGAGTGTATGCTGTTGCCTAGGAAATTTCTAGGACTCATATCCTGAAGAGCCCACTCCCCGCTCCTTATCGTCAGCAGACTAAACGCTTAATGTTGATTGCTCTCTGCTGCAATTGTAAATCCTAGGACCCATTATTCTTAATCGATTGCTCATACGCCTAACGAGCGGCGGGGACCAAGTCAAAAGCTCCTGGATGGCCAGTTAATGAAAACAAGCTGCCTGTGACGAAATTAAGCCAACAACTTGTTTCTTTCCGCCCATGGCCTTGTGCCAAGCATCCTCCAGCCTCCAGTCCTCTCTTAATGCTACCAAATTTGCATTTCATGCGGCTCCTCGCGTCGTTCCCATCAGCGCTATCCTCATCATCGTCATCGCCGTCGTCTCCGCCATCGTCGTTTCTCCGAATTGTCAAGTCACGTAGCCAATTTCCAGGCAGGGTAAAGTCAATATGCCCCAAACCCGGATCGCAGAGTTGCCTTCGAAGAAGGAAGCAGGTCTGGAGGAGAAGGTGTCTTATTGATGCGGTCATTTTGGCCTTCAGCTCACATTGAAAGGGAAATTTTTATATTATTGTTTAAGATGCCTTTAAGTTGGTTAAATTTAATTTTCTTTCTAATATACATATATTTTTAAACAACTTAAATTTATTTTTCCTTCAATAATATTATTCTCTGGAATACATTCATTTAATCTTTTAAATCAGTCATTCGCACAAATAGAAAATCTACAAAAGAATTTCCGGCATTTTCATAATAATTTTTAATGATTTTCTCTCTTGATTTGCATTATTTCATATAGTATTTCCCATAAGAGTAACTGCAAGGCTTCTCTATTGTTTCATTTTCCACTTGCACAATTTCCACAACTATTGAAATTCAAAGTTTCCAAATCCCCTAAGAATAGACTTCAAGAGTGGCATATAGAAGAGAGCCTCTTGGATTCCCCGCTTGGCCGCCTTCTCTAGCTTGGCAAGAATTGCAGTCGTTTTGGCTTAGCAATTAGATATTTTTGAAAATCCGTTTGGCTGAACTTTTTTAATTACTTTCACTTTGGCGAAAAGTTGCTGACGTCAGCCCAAGGCAATTTGTCCCAATGGCAGCCCCGAGACACCATTGACAGATGCCTCGCAGTAAGCCCAGGGAAAACAGAGGCAGAACCAAAACAAAAACAGCCTCCTGGTAGCATATTACACGGCCTTTTAATTTGAAACCGACTTGAATTGTGTTGACACAAGTACTCAGGCTAAATACGCTCAAGCCGGGAGCTGTTCTTATTCAAAATGAATGAGATTAGACGCCTCCAACAGACTGACCTCCTCCCACACTGTTCCGCCCTGCGTTCCTTATGAATACAACCTAGGGCGTACTCGGCTTTCATGGTCAGGGCACTCCTCAGGTGGAGTGGGAGTGCTGATGGCAGTGCCTGTGTGTGCCGGTGGATGACAGGTGAGTCGAGTTCACCAGAGGCGAGAGCACAAAGAAAATTGTCTTCATTTAATTAGTAAAGTGGCAGAAACAATTAAATATGGGATGAAATATCAAAATACTTGACCTACTTACTTAAAAACGATTTAATTAGCTTTAAGGCGCTGCTGTTTACAAAACGGCAGGTTCGAAAAGTGTAGCATGTGTGTTGGAAGGGAAATTAATCAATTAGGGAATTGCACTTTTGAACGCTATTCAAGACAACTTCGGTATTTAATTCGCTTTCTTGATGTCTTGTATGAAAGAAATATAAATTATCATTTAATTAAGGGCATTATGTGTCTTATTTAAATATTATTTTTAACTTAAATATATTGCAGCACCTAATCACCTAATTTCTAAGTAAATCATAAGTTTACTACCCTTTAAGCTTGAGTTTACCAGGGTTAAGAAAAAAATTGGCCAAGTCCTGATTTTTTCCTATAATTTATTTTAAAATATTTAAAATTTTAACTCCGAATCGGAATATGTACATTTGTTATATGTACTTGTTACATTTGGCTAATATTTTATTATTGGCCAAACAATGCTGTCAAGGATGCCTCAAAGTATACGCATTTTTGGGTCGATAAGTCGGCCCTACTTTTTTGGAAAAATCAGAGTTAAAAATAATCATAACTGAGCCAAAAGAGCTCTAATCTCAATTCGGAAAGCTTTTCCACGTTGGTTTTTATATGCTTCATTAATTTGCATATTGACTTTAGAAATATAAAACAATTCATTTTTTGTTAATTTTTGAAAAATTTAATGATGTAACCCCTTATGAAATTTTCATAAATTGGAAAAAAAAAATTTTCTGAATTTATTTCATATTTTATTTTTAAATAATTAAGATTTTAACGGCGAATCGGAATATGTATGGAATTTTTAATTAATTATTGGCCAAACTATGCTCTCAAGAAGACCTCAAAATATGCGAATTTTTGGGTCGTTAATCGGTATTTTTATACCCTATTTAAGAAGTCCTTTAATCATATTCCTTATTAAATAATTGAATTGAAATTCTATTATAATTCATCATTGCTTTATTTAATCGTATTTAATTAATAGAAGTCTTAGCTTAAATATATATGAATCTATAAGTCTCTATGCTCAGTTTTTATACAACTTATTCCATGAATTTACACTTAAACTCCGCAATTTGAAAAACTGGTAACAGTTAGCTTAGCTCTAAACGGTTAACAGTAGGAACAGTCCTGCGCAGTGAGGAGTGGGAACAGCATTCAACAGTTTGCCGCTGAAGACCAAAACACTTTGAACCCCTGCCGATGGCAGAATGGGAATGGTTTACGATGGGAAACGCATGGAACACACCCGAGTCCTCGGTTGCAAAGGGCGGAACGTGGATCGAACCATTCCCAGTCGGAGGCTTTTGGTTACATCATTGGGCACTGAAACGAGATGTGACCGGAGTAGGTATTGAGACCTGAACTTGGGCTAAGGAGCCGCAGTCATGACCAATTGAAAAATTAAAGAAATTGTGGTGGCTGGTAGACTAAGAAGCCAAGGACATTTAGTTAGGGGATGACTATAAGTAGAGCAGAGATTTTAAATGTTTGTGGTTTGCCATAATAAAGTTTAATTAGTCTAGTCTTGCTAGTCGTAGAATCCATTAATATATTGAAAATATTATAATCATAAACGAATTACAGACTGTGAGCTGAAGTGTACAAATTGTGCAATAAATTATGTGATATTTCCGTTTATTGGTTCGTCGCATTTAAAAGCATTTACTGCTTTCTGCCGCAAACATAAACTATTTGCATTTGCATATACTATTTACATTTTAAATGCCTCACTGAAGGATATTTTTGATTACTTTCCGCCCGACGCCATAATATTAAATTCTTTTATTTTGGGAAAATATGAATGGCAGTAAACCGTATCCGCCGCAAAAACCAGGGATCTGGTCAGGGACTAAAACGTTTTTAAACTGCAATCATAATTAAATTAAGTAATATTTAATTATAATGGATTTCGATACATTATAACCCTTATTTTGACTGTACACTTGTCTGCCTTGAGAATAAATAGCGCGAAAAGTGCTTAAATGTCTTTGGAATGGAAAAGGTAGCGGAAAACTTTTGCTACGGGCGACACAAAGAAGTAGAGGAAATTTGCAAGCATTGCCCTCAAAGTTGTTGCACTTTTGTTTGAATTTTCTTAGCTCTTTCATGCTCCCGTGGCCGCGAAAAGTTTCCCATTTTTTGTCCACAAGGGTCTCTGTGTGACTTCTGCTGGGGAAGGTGGAGGATTACCCCGTAGCCCTCCAGTGGCAGCTGCTTTAAAACTTTTGATGCTACTCAGACATATGCTACATGTGTACTTTTAAGAGCCGCCGGGGTAACTCCCCTCAATTGTGCTGGGGTTGGGTTAGGGGAGGAGCTGCCGGGAACTCTAGGGGGGGTGGTCTGCGGTCGAGGACGCCGCTGGGGTTTGGACCTGTCTGTCAAAGTTTTAATGTGTGGCTGCCTAATTTGCTGTGAAAACTGATTTGAACATAATCAAAAAGGCTGGCGAGCTCGGTCCCCCTTGAAGGTGGTTGTCACAAAGGCTGATTATTAACTATATTTAAATTGTTTAATTATTCTCTATGGTCCGCTGTGGGTTCTTGTTGCTGCTGCTCTCGTGGATTAATTATGGAGCGTGAGGCTTTCAAAAGCCGCATGACTTTGCATGAAATCCATTTAATTAACAATAGTAGTAGAGCATTTAATCAGCGCTGTAAAATATTAATAGTACTCTAAGCTACGGTTGTCAGTGAGTTGATGTAAATGCAAGTGCACTCTTAAATTAAATTATAATGTATAAAGATTAATGAGTCATTCCTTAAAGAAGACAAGGGAGAAGGGGTTGGTTGGGAAATAGGGAAATGTTCAGCGAATCTTTAATAAGCTAATAACCGATACCAGTGACAGTTATTGATTTTATTTGTCTTTAAATACATTAAAATACAATTATACAAAATTATACAAATTAATAAATTGATGGTTTGATTGAGGCTTATATTTATTAAACTATTATATTTTTACTATTGTAATTTTCAATTTTCTTTGAGATATAAGCCCTGTATTTTTGTTATTAAAATTGATAAAATTCGTATGTTATTTTAAAGATATAAAGTACTATATTGTATAATTGAGAAAATATATCTGTTAGAGTTCGTAAAACATCGGATAGCATTTACTAATCATTTCTGTTAGTTACTCCAGCCTGGATATACATTTTGAGCACGCCAAATAAGGTTACCAAAATCCACAGGAATATTGTTGGCATTAAAAATGTGCTTTCGCAGATGGGAAGCAAAAAGCACACAAGGCCAACAAATGAATGGAAAACAAATCCATTGATATCTCCCTATTCCATGTCAAATTGGGTGCTTATGCCCCGAAATGCGCACTCGCAGTCAGAGAGGGAATGTAATTCAAATTCAATCAAATCTAAAATTCATATTTACCGATTGTTCGCATGTCGATTGCCACATTATGCGCCCGGAATTGATACTTCCAGCTCTTGCGATGGCTTCTTTGAATTATGCAGGCAGCGTTTATGCCGAGGAGCCACAAACTTGCCGGAGAATTAGTACAAACGTCGACAGGACCTCTTTAAAACTGCCTCCACCCAGCCATCGCTGACCCCAGAATGTGTAATGAGGTCAAACCGTGGGCGGAATAAATCAGCGGCGACCCATCGTAAATTCCGAGACTGCGGCCAAAGATTATTAATATTTTCCATATCGCTTTTGTGCGATTTAATACTTTGTTTGAGTTCTTGAAGAGTGAGACTGGCCGCCCAGGCCGAGCAGCACAATGGCCAGCTGGGGACTGCATGCAGCCGGCGCAGGGCAGTGGGAATAAATCAAGTTGGGGTCCGAGACCCAGACCCAGACCCAGACCGAGACCGAGACCGAGACCGAGACCGAAACCGAGAGCGGGAATAAAAATCAGCGCCGACATGCAGGCCGCATCTTTAGCGTTGGCGTCGGGCCCAAGGGGCGTATGCGCAACCACATGCGAGTCCCACGCCGAGGCGGCTTCCAAGTCCCGTTCTCAATCAAACAAAGAGCTGTGTGCAGCCTGCTTAAATGGCCCAAGTAAGGGGCTGCAGCGATTGTCCAGGGCCCGGTTAGCAGCTTTTCCATCTCCAATGCCCCGTCCCAACTCATATACAAACAATGGCAACGAGGGCCAGGCTGGTTTAATGAGTGTAAGCCACAAAATCAACGAGTTAAATCGTGTAAAGAATGAAGCTGAACCCTGGGAACAGTCTGCATTACACCGGGAGAAGTTTAGTCATTCTAGATTAAGCAGGCATACAAATATATCTGTTTTTAAATTGTTAATATATTTATAAAGTCAATTTTGATTATAAATGTAGGTCCACCATGAATATTTAGTACTTATGACGACTCTTTGGTATTTAATTCATAATCAGCGGTTAAGTCTTTAAATATAAATATATAAATATACATAAATAATATAAATAATATAAATATATATATAAAATTTTAAATTTAAATACTTAAAAATGTAAATTCAGTTAACAAAATATGCTGATAATAAGAATATTACTAGACTTCAGGAATCTTATACAACATTTTCTCAATTTATTTTGGCTTTTTAAAAGTCTGCGAAATATAAATACATTTAAAGTAACTTAAACTAATAAGAGTATATTAATACATGTTATATGAGGCCCCCAGAATTTTCCTTTATATATTTCAGTGTAATTTCATTCCTTTAATTTCGTTTTTTATTCAACCGCATTCTTTAACCTTACTGACGCGTGCCTTCAAATTGTTGAAGTTGCTTTTACCCAGATTGGATTCAACCGAAGGCAAACAGGAGTTAATTACACCAGCTTGTATGCCACTGGGACCTGGCCATGGCAGATTCTCTCAGTGCTGCCTCCGTATATCCTGCACTGCAGTTCGTCCTGTAGTCGAGCTGCACATTTATCAAATTCTAATATGCCAGCCCGACCCCAACCGCCAGCTGTCGACGGCCTGTGGAATGGATGTGTGCCTTCCTGCTTACAAATGCCGCCTGGCGGACTCCGAGCCCCTGACTCCTGGCCAACAATGAGAGACGCCGCAGAGTATGCAGCTCAAAAACATTGCTTCATCAATTTGGGCTGAAAGGAGGGCCGGCCAAACAATGTGGCCATGTTCCCGGGCCGGCACAGCCCAAGGGGCCAAATCAATGTGGGTAAATAATTTGTGACCGAGGCAGAGTCAAGGGTCCTGTGATTGATTCGATAAATAAATTTACAGGACACAAGCGGCCGGCAGCAAATGGAATTCTGATTTGGCTCGAGACGGTGCAAATATGGGCCAGAATTCGTTGCACTTTGCGTTTATTTGCCGCAAATACTTGAAGCTGCATTCCTATTAAAATGTTTGTGCAAATTAAATGTCCGTTTTCGGGCGAAATGGCCATAATAACCGGGCCCAAAAGAGTTGACATGGCCGGAAACACTGCTCCGGGCTCGTTTGCGGTCTGCGGCTGCTGATTTACGACGACAGTCTGTCATAATGTGGCATCGCAGGGCCTTTTGTAATGCGACTGCAACTGAAACTGAAACTGACAGTCGGGCAGGAAAGAAAATCAATTTGTCAATAGCAATCAATGCGATTTTAAAGCACTAAAGCGCCCTTGCAAAACTGTTAAACTTTTAATTCCATTTGGACAGCGGCGGGTGGGCAAATAAATCAAAGTCAGCCAAGGGTCGCTCGGTCGCTCCATCCCACTCTGAATTAAAAGTACCAGCCAACGGAGCAACAAACAAACAAACAATCCAACACTCCGGCGAATGGCCAAACAAACATACAAAAGTATGGCAAAAGTTTTCAATTTCGCTACAGTTGCGTCCGTGATTTAAGTGCCACGACGGCTGCGACACACCAGCCAGTCTGGAATATATATGCGATGTGATTCGAGACCCGAGCTCGATCCGCAAACAAATGCATTAAATTGAAGGGACAAGACGGACTCAACTACATGATACCGGGTTAATTGTACTTAAAATTAATTAATTAAAATTAATTGCTACTGGAGTTTTTAAACTTCTCGTTTTTGTGGAGGTATGCCTTACTTTGCTTGAGCAATTGATTACATAGGAAGATAGAAATAACTTCGATATTCATTGATTCAAAATCGATGTTTGCATATAAAAACATCGAATAAAATATTCAAAGCATTTTCAGCTCTATAAATTGAGGAATTGTTGAGAACAGAATTCCTTATATTGCTTTAGCAATTGATAACATAGCAAGATAGAGATGAAAAAACTTTGGTATATATCGATTCAAAATCGATGTTTGCATATAAAAATATCGAAGAAAATAAGTTTTTTCAGCTCTAAAATATGAGGAATTGTTCAGAACAGGATGTCTTATGTAGCTGAAAAATGGATTACACAGCAAGAAGAGATAGAATAACTGCAAAATATATCGATAAATCGATTAAAATCTATGTTTGCATATAAGAACATCAGGAAAAATAATCAAAGCTTTATAAAATGAGAAATTGTTGATATTTATCGATTAAAAGTCGATGTTTGCATATATGAATACAAAGGAAAGCAATCAAAGCTTTTCCAGCCCGATGAAGATATAAAAAAGTACATTAAGCCTTTCTCCTTTTCGATTACAGGGTATCCAGACCGTGGCGGAAGGAGGCACATCAATTTCCATTGGCAGCCATAATTTGAGCAATCATTTAGACATAAAGTAAATACAAATGCATTTTGTCTAAATTGTTTGCTACAATGCCGATCTGAGTGTGTGCGGGCATTCAATTGAAATTAAATGCAATTGTTTCTTTATTGCCAATCCCGTGCACTCCGACACTCAGTCAGTCGAGCGTGCCATAAACTATACCGCATTCGTTTTTAAAAATTGCTTGCATTTGAGATTAACGACATCTGCCGTATTTATAGGCAAAATGTTGATACGCTGCCAGGAACAACACTTGGCCAGCCACTCTTCTGTTCCGTGAGGTCACCCGGCCGGGTGCTCTGATATGCATGCTTTTCGCCAACGAGATGCTCTTTGACAGTGGGCAAGGGCACATCAAAAAGCACTTAATAATGTATTTATGGCATCAGTAAATTCAAAAATTAAAAACAACGAACAAAATGTGCCATAAAATCCGTTTCCATAGAACTGGGACTCGATAAATAATGTTTATCTGGGATCTAGCAGCGTTTTTTTATGAAAAAAGTAGACAACAAGACCCTGTTCTTATTTCCGCATAGATCAAACCTTATATAATGTTCAAAAATATATTCAAATATAATTTTTATTGAAAAATGTCTGACAGTTTTTTGTGAAAGTGTTCGCGGCTAAAAACCACAGTGCCTGCTCCGTTTGAATATTTATTTGTTTTTGTGTTTCGCGCTGCACTCGCTGGCTGCATAAAAAATAAATGGAGAAAACTAGGAGGCGATGCGGCGATGGAAAAAAAGAGGACAAATCGGGGTGGAACACGTTCCATAAATCTTATCCGCGATTGAGCACAGCTCCCCGACATCCTTCGAAGTTGTTGTCGATTTTTTGGCCAGCGCGCTCCCTTGACGGTTATTTTGTGGCCGATTTCCTCCCCGACATCGGCCGTGGAGAGGGCTTCCTGGGCGGGGGAGACTTGTATCCTTTCTTCGGATGGCAGTCCGGCATGGAGTTGGTCTCTAGCAGCTTTTGGTTGTTGTACGGACCGTAGCGGGTGCGCGGATCAGAGTGCTGGCCGAAGGAGATAAAGGACCTGGGATGCTTGAAGGGCTTGCAGGCCGGAGCCTCCACATCGACGGGGGGAGGTTTTACTATCTTGGGAGTGGGCAGGGGTTTGGGGAAGCACTCAACGGGTCGCCAACCACGAGCCGATCCGATCAGTATCCGGACGGCAAAGACCAGGGCCAATAGCACCGTTAATAGCACCACCAGGACAAGGATCCACCGGCAGACGCTCCACATGACCGGGTGGCTGTTGGCCTCCGCTGGGAGTCCTCCCTCCAGGTGAGTGGAAACCTGGCGGGCCACCGCCTTGCGCAGTCTGTGGCAGTCAAAGGCGGACATGGTGCTCACCCAGGTCTTGTACGGAGCGGGCAGCTCGTCCGGCCACCAGCTGTCCCAGAGCGAGGCCTGCTCCGCATTGGGCAGCAGGGGACCGCAGTGGGAGCACACAAGGTTCATCCACTCCTGGCACTCCCGGCTATCCAGGTTCTGTCTGCAGGCGGGATTCATTCTCGTTCAACGCAGGGGAATGTAAATATTGTTGTTTCCTTGTTGATTTTCCCACATTTGACTTTTCTGGCTCAAATTTTTGATGAATTTCCGATGTCAGTTGGGAAACTTTTCTTTTTCTACACCCAACGCAGATAATATATAGTCATGTTGAACAGCCTGTTGCCAGGAGGTGACTCAATTAACCATAGACTTAATTAGGGTCCTTCTAACTCTTCTAAATTTACATAATTTATTCCAGGTCTCTTAAAAGGTATAAGCAAACTGGTCATTACAATATATAGGTGAAATTTAACTTCTTTATTAACTCCTTAATTTGATTTCTTTAAAAACATATAAATGGCTTGCATTAACCAAGGCCTTAGTTATCGAAGCCATCTCTGCCCTCCCGCCCGAGGAGCTTGGTCCACTGAATGTTGTATTTCTTTCTTGGCTGGAAGTTATCCAACCCCAAACTGGAGGCGGTGCTGCCGTAGGACGTCGGTGTTCCAGCCTCACAGCGCAATAGCGTCTGCTTCCTGTTGGTTGCGGCTGAAGTTGGGCCTGAAGAAGATGCAGTTGCTTCTTGTGTGTTAGATTCCGCAGGAGGAAGTGAGATGTTCGAGATGTGTTCAAGGTCCGGCATATCCTGGCACGCAATTGGAGGACATCCCCTCAAGAGCTGTGAAGGCACACTCATTTCCGAGCTGTCCCTCGAGAAGCCACCTTCCATATTTTTGGAGCTCTTACTTTTACCTCCCGTAAGTCGGTCCCTCTCTTCGCAGTCTTCCTCCTTAGGCTGTTCAAAGATACAGCTCCAGGAGATCAGCCACATCCAGAAGCCGATGCCGATAAGCAGCAAGGTTATCATCAGGCTGAGAGCCAAGGGGTTCAGTTCGAAGTCCGATAATTTGGCCTCCAAGTCACGCTTCATCTGCAGGCATTCCTGGGAAGTGATCATTTTGGCTTCACTTCGCTTGTGGATGGAGTCAGCTTCTGGCCTCCAGATGTCCATGTCGCCTGTAGAGAGGGTTCTTTATATTAATTCTGTACTTTTGTTATGGGGTTTCTTGGAGATTCTCTAACAAAATAAAATAAATATCAAGGCAATCTCTATGAATATTCTCTATTTCATAAACAAAGTGTATATAGGACACATTTCTGAATAATAAGAATAATAAGACATAAGACTTAAAAGTAGTAATTCCTATCAGGCTTAAGAACACTTTTGTCCGGCGATTCTGAAGATGAAGATGGCTTGGGCGGAGGAGGAGGAGGAGGATTGGGAATGGGCGGCCGGGCGGGAGGTGGCGGTATCGGAGGAAGAGATGGAGCAGGAGGAATTGGTGGAAACCCAGGGGGAGCGGAAGTCGAACGAGGTGAGGTGCTGGACAGGAGCGGATACGGTTCGCTTCCAGCTGCTCTCTTGGGCTGATTACGAGGCGCTTCCTTGCTTTGCTGGCTAGTCGATGGTCCGTCATCCTCGGCACCTTTCATTCGTTTAAGGAAAGCAGGCAAGCCCCAAGATCCGCTGGGCTTGGAGTCACTCTCTATATCCCTGGCATCCTTTGCAGGCTCAACTTTTTCCTTGGTCTGAGTGGCTGCCTCCTGCTGATTCCCTGGAGCAGATGGACCTGGTTGCGGACTAGGATCCCTAAGGGAATCGGGATCAGTTTCGGGTCCTGGATCGGAGTCTTCCGGATCATAGAAATTATCTGGCGGTGAGCCCTCAATGTACAGTTTTGGTGTGAAGTAACCTGAATAATCGTCGCTGTCACTATCATCACCATCCTGGAAATCGGATAGGGACAACTCCTTCTCGTCGAAAAAGGGCTCCATAATCTCCAAGGGAATGGGAAAGATGACATTCACACGTTTCTCCGTTGCCATCGCTGACAGGACTTGGAGATGCCTCAGCTGAATGGGATAAGTTGGGTCAGCGTATCAGGATAACCCTTGAGGAGCCTACCTGCAGGGTAATCTGGTTCTGGGACATCACATCGGAGGCCTCCTTGAGCGCCTTTGAGGCCTTGGCTTCGCCCTCGGCCAGGATGGTCTTGGCGCGGGCTTCCCGCACAGCCTCTGCCTCGCTGGCCAGGGAGCGTTCCAGGCTGCTCGGCAGCGAGATCTCCATTCTGCGGGATGCAGGACACTCTCCTGAGCATGGGACCGGATAAGGATCGAGGCTTACAGGCTTACATGTCCACCCGCTCCACCCGAATGCCCCACGCCGCCGTGATAGTGGCGATGGCCCGCCGGATTTCCAGGGAGAGCGCCTGCCTTGAGACCAGCAGCTCGTGAAGTGCCTTGGAGCCGACGATGTTCCGTAGGGTGACCTGGCATATACGCTCGGTGGCCTCCACGACGTCTTCGACCTTGATGATCGCGTCGACGGGATTGAAGATACAAAAGTAGACCACCGCGTTCACGCTGATTGTAACCGAGTCCTTGGTGATTACGTCCTGGGGTTCCACGTCGTACACATCGGTGCGAATGTCTACTTTGACGGACGACTCGACGCAGGGAAGGACCAACACGAGCCCCGGTCCGAAGCTGTCCCTGGAAAGGGTATAGAGGTGATGGATCTATGGATGCTGCCGATCGGGATTGGTTTACCTCACACGGCCAAGCCGGAAGATCACAATACGCTGGTACTCTCTGGCCACGTGCAGGCAACACACCAGGGAGAAGGGGAACAGTATTACCAGACAGCACCATCCCAAGACCCAGGCGGCTTTCTCGAAGCAACCGTTATCTGAGAGCAGGACTTAAAGGGAGTTAAAGCTTCCATCGATGCTATTACCTTCCTCGTCCTCCTTGTCATCCGGTTCCACCCTCATCGCGTGGTAGCCATAATTTCGCGACTTCATTACATATAATTTGCTGTGGGTTAAGCAGGGGAATTGTATATGTTTCGTTGAAGTTTATTCCAAATATATACCTATACCTGCCTGCTGGCCGAACTCTTAAACTCCACAAACCGCTTCGAGCAAACCCCAGCCAGCGCTCAAATTTAATCATTTGCATTTTGCGCCAGAGAGTAACTGGCAAACTTAAATTTTATTTGGAATTGCATTTTTCATGCAAGTTTGCTGAATGGCAAACTTTTCCGGCAGCCCAAAAAAAAACACGGAGAGAATACAGAAAAATAAGCGGAATGGTCAAAAATTGAAGGGAAGAGTCCATTCACAAACAAGCACTGGGGGGGAAAATGAAATTGAAGGGAAAACTTTATCGCAGAGCGAAGCTGACAAAAGTTCAGGGATCCCAAGAAGAAGTAGTAGAACTTTTGTTTTCTCGCCTTCTCAGCCTTTATTTTTTGTATTTTTTATGGAGCGACAAACAAATGGCAACTGACTGACCAGGCGGGTGTCGGAGCGGGGTAATAACTTGGAAATGACTTTTGTTGCTTCCTTGTGGCAGTGTCTGCAAGTTGCCACTGCCACTGCCTTTTCCTCTTATTTTTTTTTCACTCCGTGACCACATGTGCCGGCCTGAAAGAAAGTTTTCCCAGGGTGGCCTGCCCGGATTCATGGCCCCGGTCGCCATCATAAAGTAATTTATGTGATTTGCCCATCCTTCTGGTGACCCGCCCAACTCAACTCCTGCCAGCATTTATCTGATTGCAAGTGCAGCGACATATGGCCAGGCCAGGACAGCGACAGCGCCAGAGTCCGAGTCCGAGTCCAGCCAATTATCCTGGCGCGTCACATAGAAAATTACTCTATTATATTTCGCTCTGATGACGGATAAAGTTATTAGTCCCCAAGGAGCGGCAGGACTCCGACTCTGAAACAAAGAGCAAATGAATGTCCTGACCCGCTCTGATAAACTAATCCATCATTGTCAGTTGTCCGGACTGGCGCCCATATGGGTGGAGACCACTGGGAAAGATAACTGCAGCAGGAAGCCAGGCGGGGAACTCTTTCTCACCTGTTGTCCGTAACCGTGGGCCAACTTAATGGCTTTTCCATGCTGGCTCAGGAGCCAATGCCGGTGCAATTGCCTCAATCATCGGTGACTGCTGATGGACCATAAGTGTTGAGCGTGTCAGTTTATGGTGGATGGATTGCAGAATGGCTGGCAGAGTGTATTAAAGGAGTAGGGAGTTCATCCTAACCTGGCAATGGGCCATAATATATGTACTACTCTGTTTTATTTGGCTTTAAGCATTACCAATGGCCTAATTGTTGCTACTTGAGATAAATTCATGACCATAGTTGTCGGTTTTTATTTCAATTATTTGAGATTTCGAAGTATACTTGCAAAGTAATTATATTTATTACTAATTTTAATAAAGAAATATCTATTTCTAATGCCTAACTTTGTTTTATTATGGCATCTGAGATTTGATTTATTAGTATAAGTTCTTGCTTAAACTACTGTATTTAATTTCTTTAAAGTAGGCCATGGGATCCCACTTCAAATTTAAGCTAAAATATGGCAGATTATTTTCATTTAATCCCAGACTTTGAAGCCTAGAGCAATAAACCAATTTGGAAAAAAATTTACCAAATTTTTTGTATATTTTAAAATATTTTAAATAATTTTTAGAAATTTTAATTTTTGAAAAACATGCGCGACAAGCCAGCGCCGGTGGGAGCCACATGGTTCACCAACCTCTCCGACTTCCAGGTCCAGGCCATTGAGGGCCTCAACTTCGCCATCCGGGACGACGAGGCGGAGGCGACCGTGTACCGCACCCAGTTCTGTTTGAGCCGGCTGGGCGTCACGCCGATGGTCAAGAGGCGAATGCTGCACAAGCTGATCATGGCCTGCCGCCGCAGCGACCTGGCCTTCCTCTACTTCCTGCTGGAGGCCTGCTACAAGGGCGCCGGGTTCGAGTACAGCGAAAGGATCATTATGTCGGCCATCACCTACCTGGACCTGGAGATGACTATGCGCGAGCTGGACCTCATCCTGCCGCCGGGCGTGCAGCGGCTCAACAGCCAGGTGACGGGAGACGAAGGGAAACGCAGCGGATCGAATCGGCCCAAAGTGTCCACCCAAACCCGGCGCTCGACTCTATATGGCCCTCATTCCGGGGCCCTTCGCTCGCCCTACTTCCAGCCGCTGCCCAAGCCGAAGCTGCCACCGGCCAGCGTGAGCAACTTCGGCAGCCGCCCGCCCCGCCACGTGGTCACCTTTCCCTTCTGGCCGGCGGGGGAGCCGCCCAACTACAAGGTGAACGAGGATAGCCGCTGGTTCGCCAAGTACAAGTTCCAGCCGGTGCGGCGAATGCTAATGGACGTGCTGGGCGACATCATGAGCGACTACTGGAACAAGGTGGGCGGACCAGAGGTGGACAAGGCCGCTCCATTGTGTCTGTTCCATCAGAAGGCTCTGCTCCAGGAGCAGCAGGTCAAGGAAGCCGCCCTGGTGAATGCTCACCAGCTCTGCCTGTCCCTGGTGGACACCACGACGCGCGAGGACGCCGCTCTGAGGAAACGCATTGTGGCCCAGCTGGACAAGGACATCGAGGATTGCACGCTGCGCTGGCAGCGGCTCCGCCAGCGCCACCTCACGGACGTGATGCTGCTGGAGGATCACGACCAGATGTGTGCGATGGGCAAGGTGCCCACGGCAGTGGATAAGGACAAGCACCTGTACATGTCCCATGAGACGGACATCGGCCGGCTGAGTGTGGCGCCCACGATGAGTGTACACCAGATCACCGGCAAGGGCGTTGTTACTCAACTGAGCAAGATAAGGGTCTCGGATCCGGAAGAGGCACCCTGCCCAGTAGAGCCGGCAGAGGAGAAGCTGGCCAAGTGCCCGCCCCTGCCTGTGGGTTACGTGAAGCCCGGGCGGCGGGTGAGCATGATGGTGAAGGTAGTCCACGGGGACCGCCCGCCGAAGTGCAAGAGTCCCTCGAAGCCGGACCGCTTCTTCAAGAGTCCCCGAAGGAGCGGCCCCTTCGTGTTCCACTACCACGAGATACCGCCGAGGGAGGACAATCCCGCGCCCAGGGACGTGATGCGGCGCCAGGCCATCCGCTCGCTCAGGCATCCGGAAGACAGCTGCTCCACCAGTGACGATGGTTACAACGGGCGGCTGCGACCGCGGGACCAGGTAGTGGCCGCCATCGTCGAGTGCGCCCAGGAGATGTGGTTCGGATCCCTAGAGGCCTACCAGCGTAGCCAGGAGTCACTCACCAAGACGCCCAATTTTGAGGAGAACCCGACTTGCAAACAGAAGGAGGCCCTGGACTGGGCCGACGATGTAGAGCACTTCGATCCGGACGACCACCATATGATGGACCGCTTGCTCCGGGATGGATTCGCCAAGCTGCGCAAGGATCCGCGCTGCGTCTTCGCCGCATTTCCCAACTCCCACAAGTCGATAGTGATGCGCGAGTGGATCAAGCGGCGGTACGGCAAGACCTACAGCTTCGAGGAAATCGGTCATGTGGTCCGGAAGGCTCTGCCCACCTTCCTCCGCGTGGAGCGCCGGCTTAACTTCTCGCCCAGCGTTCCCCGCGAAGGCTTTTGCCCCCTCGAAGACACTTTCGACGACGAGGCGCGCCTGGTGGCGCTGGCCAAGCGCATAAAGGTCAACTACCGAGTGCCGCTCAACGACAAGATCCTGGCCCTGACCCGCGTCTGCTGGGAGGCCCTGCACCCGCACCTGGTCACCGGCTCCTCCATGCTGAACAGCTTCTTCGCCTACCTGCCCGTTCGCTACGCGGACATGCTGCGATAGCTCCCAGTCCCAGGACTCGCAAATGTTTGTTTAAGTGTTGCTAAATGTCCTGTTCTTAAATTTCTTGTACCGTTCCTTTTTAACCAAGCTGAGATTAAATCGTAAATAATATTTAAAATTTAATTTAATTTACTTTATGAGCACAAGTACTCATAATTAATTTAAATTGTTTACTAGTAATTAACTACTTATTAATAGTAATGCTTGCCCTCCACTTAGTAATTGCCCCGGAGCCCGAAATAAACTATGAATACTATTCAAACACTTAGTGCAATATAAAAGGAAATTTAATTAATGAGCGACATACAAATAAGTGGATGGCGTGCCGTGTCGCTGGCTGGCTGGCATGGCATGGCATGTCCTGCCGGATCCTGCCGGATCCCCGCAAAATTCATTGAAATTACCGAGCGTGAAATGAGCAGCTGTCACAGCGGCACAAAGGAGACACTGAACGAGGCGACTCAGACGAGTCTCCTGTCCGACATGCAAAGCCGACGATTCCCACAACGATTCCCACGGCTACGGTTCCGAGTTTCACACAAAAATTATCTAAAGATTACGGTTATTTAAAAATATTTAAAAGAATATATAAAGCTATACATTTCCTTGTTGTAGTTATGGAATAATAAATGAATTGAAATATAAGAAAGCTTAAAATAATGACAAATATTTTTCTTAAATTCTTTCCATTTATAAATGCTTGGAAAAGATAAATAAATTTTATGAAAACTGAGTGACAAATTCAAATATGAAATCAAAATATAAGAACGTTTAAAATAAAGACACCATTTTAAGCTTTAAGTAAATATTTTCCTTAATTTCTTGCTGCTTCTTAAAATCTTTGAAAAGATAAATAAATTCTATGAAAACTGAGTGACAAATTCATATAAGAAAACAAAATATATGTACGTTTAAATTAAAGGCACAATTTTGAACTTTAAGGACATATTTTTCTTAAATTCTTTCCATTTTATAAATGCTTTGAAAAGATAAATAAAATTTATGAAAACTGAGTGACAAATTCATATAAGAAATCAAAATATAAGTACGTTTAAATTAGTGACACAATTTTAAACTTTAAGTAAATATTTTCCTTAATATCTTTCTTCTTTTTAAGAACTTTGAATATATAAATAAATTCTCTGAGAACTGAGTAACACATTCATAAATAAGAAATCAAAATATAAATACGTTTAGAGTAAAGACACAATTTTAAACTTTAAGTAAATATTTTCCTTAAATTCTTTCTGTTTCTTAAAACTAAGAAAAGATAAATAAATTCTATGAAAATTGAGTGTTAAATTTATTTTAGTTTTATTCTATTTAATTTCCCTTCGATTTCAGCCTCGAATTATTTTCTAGTGAAATGTAACATCTGCAGCTGTGGACTGGGAATTCAGAACGCCCCGATCGGCTGGCACCGGGCGACCCAGATAGACGGCGGATAGCAATTTGAAATTTCATTAAATTTGTCTTTTTGCACACGCTCTCCTTTGCCACTTTCGGTTTCTTTTCCGCCGCCATTGTTTGGTGCGAAAGCGGAAAACGCGCCATGGAAATCAGCACAGATGACTTGGCAGAGCCGGTGGTCTGGAAGGGGGATCCAGCCCCAGTCCCAGTTGCGACCACTGAAACAAATTCGAGTAAATTCAATCATGTCCGGACAGTGTTCGACCCGCAGTTTAGACCATAAATTAGAGGGACGGCGGGAGCTGTTAATTCCCGCAATCAGCGGCGGCATTGTTGGGCCCGGCATAAATCTGGACAGGCGATAAGTCCATGTCAGCTGGAGCATACGTACATAAGTATTTCCCCAGCCGGAAGTGTCCGGGGTCTGGCTGTCCGCCGCCGGAGCAACAAGCGACTTCAAGATAAAATCCCTTTTTTTCTGCGTTTCTCGTGCGGATTTGTGCGCTCGCTAAAGTGCAGGAAAGCACAAATGCCGTGACAGCCAGACATCGGAGCTGGGAAGGGAAGCAGAAATACGTAAATTTGCCAAGTGAGTAAAAATGTGAAAATGTGTTGGCATTAACAATGCCAAAGCTGAGCTCAGATAAAACTTGAATGTAAAGAGGGCGGAAGGCAGAAGGCAAGGGCCACTGAAGGAGCAGGAGCAGAAGCTGGTCAGGAGCTTTGCAGGTCAGCTCCCCTAAGCACACCTAGGTGTGGGTGTAAAACATTCCCTCAACGCTTGGATGGCTTTCAATCTCAACCAGACGCTGGGAAAAGTGACTGTGAACTCAGGAGGAATGTGATAACGATCTACGTATAATAATCAGGTATATATAACTGGCTAATAATCATAACTTGACCATATTCTCATATGCCTTTAAAGACGCTGACCAAAAAGGGTAAGAGCTAAGCCAGATGAGGACTTTTACTTAGGCCTTGCCCCTTCCGGGACTCCCAGGAGAACACCCGTGAGTAATGCTCCCGCTAAGACCCAAGTCCTTAAGACATGTGTCGCTCCATGTTCGGCACAATGTTTCTGCGTTGTAAGCAAAGTCCTGGCCTTGACTTAATTTATGCTCGGCAGAAGGCAGCTGATATGCATAAACATGTGTGTTGGGCGCTCAACTGAGGCATATAAATGCCTGGCTAATGACACCCATACACACCCCAAAAACACCCGCCAAGATAGTCCAATTGTTATTTAAATTGCGTGTTGACTTTGCTTAAAGTCAAACACAATCGAACGGATTCCGGGCGGGGGTAGCAATTTATGCGATACGGATCCGGATACGGATAGGGATCTGGGGGAATCCGGCGCTTGGGCTCGGGGGCCCTCAGACAATCGACAGTGGAAACTCAGCCAGCAAACCACTAACGAGCACATTTACCCTGCATTTTTTCCACAACTCTCTGGGCCTCGTGTACACCCGTCGTGTGTCCTGGTTTCGCCTATTTCCATTCATGTCTTCCACTTCATTCATCCTTGTGCTTCTGGGCTTCTGGGCGCTCTCCATTTCACAGTTTTTGGCTTTTGGTTTTCGGTGTTTCTGCGGTCACACACTCGGAATGCATTACCCCCAGCTGCATGTGGCTGAGTGGAAGAGGATGTGGAGGAGGAAGTGGAAGTGAAGGGGTTTCCTGTTGTGGACGAGGGCGGTGGCCAGTGAATATGGGGTCAAAGACCCTCTTATATCCTTGTTGAGAGCGTTCCTGGCTTCCCCCAAGCTGGCTGCGGGCAAAGCTGGGCAGTTCGCAAATAAATATGATATAAAATATGCGAATGTGTTTTTAAGTAAAAGTTATAAGCCCTAAGGCTCTCTCTTTAAAGGTTTAGAGAGAGGGTCTTTATTGTTATTTGAACTTGTTTTTATAACCTCTTTATATATAATTTTCCTACCATTTCAATGGAATATATGGCCATCAAAGTGTATTAATGTTTCGATCCCTGAAATCAGCCTTCCTATGCGCTGGTCATCCACTAATTTCTGGCCATCCGCGTCTGCTGGTCGTAACTCTATTTGGCATTCGTTTCATTAGTCTGTGGCCAGACTGAGGCCACTTGCACTCCGACCTGCTGACAGCCGCCAAAAGTCGGGCTATAGCCAATCCCGCTGCTCTGTCTGACTCGCAACTAATGTTGCTCTCTAATTATATCTGAATTTGGGGCGAAAAACGTTTGCTATCAAATCGGAAATTGTTTTTTCTTAATTAGATTTTTCAGGGCAAATGCTTAAATCGTATTTCATGTTAATTTGAAAATTCCCCGAGCATCGCCGGCCAGCCACTCCGGGCCTTCCCCCCGGCAAACTGTCGATGGGAATAAAATAAACCAATTTCCTAACGTCGCATTGCCGAAGGCTTCCTGTTCGAAGCAGGAGCCAGGATCTGGGTCCGGGTCCGGGGGCCTGACCGCAGACGCGGATGTGTGTGCATGAAAATGAAAATGAAAATGAAAACGAGAATGAGAACTTTTGCTGCCGCCGAGGCTGCCCCGCCCTGGGCGCAACCCAAGCCGAAAGTTGTGTAAATGTGCGGGATTTGACTCGGGAAAGCATAAATTTCAATACGGCCAAAATGTCACGCTTCCGCACCCCGAGAGCCCACCAGAAAGCCAAAAACCAGGCTGGCAAATTGAAATAGAAACAATTTGGTGCGGTTTTCGGGCCCTGCATTGGCTCCCCTCGGTCCCTACCTTGTGCCGGTTCACGTTTTAACCCAATTTTTGGTGCTCGCCCAGCCACGTGGCTTTTAATTGAGCTCCGACCGTCAGTCACATCTAATTATAATTGCCCACGATGGGTGCACCCTTACACCTCCCCTCCGCCACTACTTCCTGCCCACCAAGGTAATATTTCAATGTTATCGTGCCAGTCATCGTCACGTTCACGCCGCCAGGTATTATCATCGGAAGAAGCCTTCTCGCCCGGCAGCCAACCTTCCTGTTCCTGTTCCTGTTTCTGTTCCTGTGCCGTCCTCGAGCGCGTCTTGTCCCAAACACTTTCTCCACTAGGGCTTTCCCTGTCGCCTTCAGAAGCCTCACACAAAGGCGACTGGCTTTTGTTACAAAAATTAGGAGCCCGTCGTGTCGGGCTCATTTTTCCATGTCAGATTTTGACACTTCTGCTGCGGCTGGCCTGGCCCAGGTTCATATAGATAGGCAACACATTCTACTATTTATATACATATTTATATATTATAATCTTAGTAATCCTGCGACTTGTAGGCATCTTGGTAGATCTACAAACAAAAGAGGGCTATTTATAGTGCCGTATATGATGGGATACTCTCGGAATAACAGACCCAGCTCTCTCATTTCTCTTAGATTACTAAGGCTGATGCCAATTCGCACTACCAAACCCTCTCAACCCGTCTTCAGAGCCGTCCTGCATAGCCTGAATTTCCGCTGGAAAAAAGTGGCTTGCTTATAAGCAGAGTAATGTGCACTTTTGGGGTTCTTGCGGGTCGACTGTGAATGGGTTGCAGTTGAGCTTTTCTAGTTGGCAAAGGGAAATTTATGAGTACTTGCGGGAAATGTGCATTCCGACATTCACATTCACATTCGAGAGGGTCCCAGCCCACTCTGGCTTGCATGGAAATAAATGAGAAAATTCATGGAAGTAAATATTCTTGTTCGGTTGTCTTTTGTTATTTCACAAAAAAGAGTAGACTTTGAAGGGGATTTATATCACATAAGTACGACACACAACACACAACACACATCACATATATAGCAGTTGGGTTTATTATTTCCAAGTAATTAAGCATTTTCTTGTTATGAACAATCAAAACGAGGAAGAGCAGAACGCCAAGGCAGCCCCAACGGCACCGCCAGCAGATCCTCCCAAGGAACCAAGTCCGGCGGCTCCCCAGCAGGAGGTATTCCGACGTCCCTCACATGACGCCGGCGGCGGCGCCGATAAGAAAGTGCCACCTAGTCGTTACATTGAAACATGTAAGGAAGCTCACCCCGATCCCTCCGATTTAATCGGATGCTAATCCGCATCTTCTCCAGCCGAGGAACAGAAGAGTTCGTGCTTTGAGAAGTGTGCCGTGTGCTTTAGCTGGATATTTTTTATCCTGCTCTTCCCCTTCTCGCTGTGCTGCTCCATCTACATTGTGCCCGAGTACAACCGCCTGATCATCCTGCGGTTGGGGCGGCTTCGTAAGGGCGCCAAGGGTCCCGGACTGGTGTTCAGCCTCCCTTGCATCGACAATGTCAATTCCGTGGATATGCGCACCGATGTCTACAACGTGTGGCCCCAGGACGTGCTCACCAAGGACTCGGTGACGATCACCGTGAACGCTGTCATCTACTATTGCATCTACAACGCCATTGACGCAATCATCCAGGTGGACAATGTGGAAGAGGCCACGCTCATGATTGCCAAGGTCACCCTGCGGAACATCGTCGGCTCCAAGACGCTCAACGCCCTGCTGACCGCCAGGCAGGCGCTTTCCCGTGAGATCCAGCTGGCGGTCGCTGGGATCACAGACCGCTGGGGCGTTCGCGTCGAGCGGGTGGACTTGTAAGCTTCCGTCCTAATTGCATCTTCATCATCATCATTATTGGTATTTAGAATGGATATTATATTGCCTACCAGCTTGGAGCGATCCCTGGCCAGCGAGGCGGAGGCTGTGAGGGAAGCCCGCGCCAAGATCATCTTGGCAGAGGGCGAGCTTAAGGCCTCCAGGGCCCTGAAGGAGGCCTCCGATGTGATGTCCCAGAACAAGATCACTCTGCAGGTACGGATAACCCAAGGTCTTGGACAGATTAAACCGTTTTATTTCCCATGGCTTAGCTGAGGCATCTGCAGATCCTCTCCTCAATCGCCTCGGAGCGAAGGGTCAGGATTATTTATCCCATACCCTTGGAGATAATGGAGCCTTTTATGGACCACAAGAGCTCCCGAAAAGCAGGAGGTACGGGTGGAGGTGGACCTGGAGGTGGCAGTGACGGAGGAGGAGGTGGCAGTGGCGGAGGAGGAGGTGGTGGTGGTGGCGGTGGTGGTGTCCTGTCCAATTTCCACTTTTCTGGCAAAGATGAGGCCAAGCCCAGCGGTAATTCTGTTCCAGAGCCAAAGGGTCCAGACGAGCCTGGCTCCTCAAGACCTGCACAGCCAGGACCTTCTGGTAGTACTGAAGCAACCAATCTAAGGTCCTCGTGTAAGTATTCTCGAGTTCCTTTCTTGTTTTTAATAAGTTATTTTTTCTTTTCCAGATGTCGCCGTGGATATAGATCGAATAAATAAAACTCCTGCGAGTAAGTCGTAAACATTTTATATAAATAAAAATATGGATAACAATTCCTTTCAGATATCAGGCAGAGAATAAACGAGGCCGAAACTCGCCAGACTCGGAGCACACCACGGAGGCCATCAGGTGAGTGAGATACAGATGGGCAGAGAGTGATTCAGGACATCAACGCCCCACCTAACTCATGTACCGAGTTTCAGGTCCAGTGAGGCGCCTGGCATTTATGGACCTGCAATCTTATCGGGACTTCCTGCGAGCTCGCTGGTAATCAGCCGGCGGCTGGTAGTATCCTGGCAGCAGGACAATGGGACGTGGCAAGGCCAAGCGTGAAATGAGCAACAGTCACGTCAGCCGATGGGCCACGAACTTGATTGAGGGCATTATCCTTGCTATTCACTCACTGGAGCGACATTGACACCGCCACCGAATCACCTCTGAGCTGTTTTTTTTTTGTTACGCGATAAAAAATAACCTGAATACTCTGGATTTTACACTCGCGCTGCATGACACCGACCTCCCGGGCGGCAATTTATCACTTTTAATAAATTGGAAGTTTTCGAGTCAATACTTCAATGACGGTGTAAAATATGGTTCGTAGAAGATTATCAACAAGAAGAGAGCTCAGTGGCAGCTTAAATATGGGATGCAAAGGCCACACATTTTTGGCTATATTTAAGGTCCTTGTCGACACTCCTGAAATGTTAATTGAATTAGACATTTCTAAGTCGCCGGAAGAACAGCCGCAATTGTCAAGCGAAACCAATTATATAGCAATTACCGCAGACGCAAAAATGTACGCCAAAGTCACTCAACATTTTCTGGCTTAACATTATGAATTGGCTCAACTTTGCACATTTATTATTTAATTTGCACATGGCAAAAAGTTGCCTCGGAGTGGGCGCGGCGGGGCGTGGCTGGGTGTGGCAGCGTGTTAATGCACTTCTCCGTACGGCAGTCTACGTGCTTGAGCTGCGCGCCGTAAATTAGCAAAGGAAGTTTTTAAGCTAATGTGCAAGAAATTGCAAAGAAATCAAAGGAAGAGCCAGCCTGCCGAGGGGGTTGCTCACCCACCAAAGGTGTGAGACTCGAATTAGCATAGCATATATTAGAAATAGTATTAAATTTATTTTTATTACCAAATTTATTTACCTATTAATTAATGCCACATATTAACTAAAATAATAGTCCTAGAAGGATTTTTATGAGGCTTTGAATTACTTTTGTTAAAGGTTAAAGGCAACAGGTTTAATTTCTCACTTAATTGATTTTTTTTTATTCCAATACTAAGTATTTTCTCTTATTATAATTAACAATTAACAATTAACAATTTACGCTTTAGCTGGCATACGTGGCGTATGAAAATATTGTATAATATTTAACTATTCATCTTAAATTTCTTATAGATTTTATTACCCTATTAGTTTATCCCACTCCTAAAATAAAATATATTCCTAGCCCGAATTTTTCGGTGGCTGTAATTTATTTTTTTAATAAGAGGTGCTAATAATGCTAAAGTAAGGTTAAGGGTAACATGTATACTTAATAATAATAATTTAATTAATTGATTTTTTATTACAATAGTAAGTATTTCCTCTTATTATGATTTAAAACTTACAAGTTCAGCCTTTCGATAATGTTTTAGCTGGCACACAAGGCGTATAAGTAATTAGCATGGCTGCTTTAAGACATTTTTGGGGACGAAAATATTGTATAATATTTAACTATTCATCTTAATTGTATTATAGATTTTATTACCCTATTAGTTTATCCCACTCCTAAAATAAAATATATCCTAGCCCGAATTTTTCGGTGGCTGTAATTTATTTTTTTAATAAGAGGTGCTAATAATGCTAAA